>VYXD01013620.1:0-19181 GCA_013397195.1 Hylia prasina
CAGCTGCCAGGGCTTTTCCTCCTTCCCCTGTTGCTCGCTGTTATCGGGCCCGAGCATGGCCAGGGCCGCTCTCCTGCAGGGGCAGCGGCTCCTGGGGCCCGGCCTGGCCCCTCATGGCAGCCGCCACGAGGGGGTACCTGGTCACTCACCAGGAGAGAAAGAGGGCGGCTGCTCTGCCTTCTCAGCTTTTATAGGGTATTAACAAAAGTCACATCCTGTTTTCTCAGTGGTTAAACTGCCTGCCAACAGCCACGAACTGGCCTCTGATAGGTGTTCAACTTTTCTAAAGGAAATTTAGGTCCTGGCAGGGTAATACCCAACACCCTTGTTCAACCAAAAACCAAACCGTGTCAACTCAAAACAGCTGGACATTAGCAACTTGGAGCTTCCTGAAATCAACGGTTTTTTCCTACTGTCTGAATGGATAAGAGGACAGATTTCCCTGATACCAGTGTTGAGGCCATCCTTAGACATCAGAGCAGCTCTTTCAGTTAAATCAACAAAGTGTTACAAATTTTTTTGGCCAGTGGAAAAAAATAAGATATTTCTTGATCTCCAGCCAAATTTGGGCATCAAATGAAATTATTATTTTCTTCCTAACACTGTTGAAAACAAGGCTGTATAAAAGTAATTTCTCCAGTTGTCAAAACCTATTTGCTCTTTGTTTTCAAGACCTGCCTTTTCATAATCTAGGGAGCAGGACCACTAGCCCACAGAGGTGAACTAACACTGTAAATGTTTCCCCAGTTTGTTTTGCTCTAGCAAAGCAAAGCAAGGGAACAGAGTATCAGTATATTGAGATCAAGTTCATTCCTGTTATCTGTTTCATTTTCTGATTTCAAAGACATGAGGACTGCCTTCATGCCTAGTAAATACAACTCATGTTTGCTGAGTGGTGACACAGCTTCCTTGTGCCCTGCACTTGCACACAGTATTCATTGTCCCATTAGCACTCAGGACACATATGTCTGCCAGCCAAGCTGGCAACTGGCCTTGCTTATTAAATTCCCTTCTCAAATTATCTAAGCTTATATGTAGTATCTATATCAGCATTATCCATGCTTAGCTCATATCTCTCCTCTGTGGAATCAGGCTGTATAACTCTCTTGGTGTTGACAGAGGGAGAGTAAAAATTCACTGTCTGTCTTAATGAAACATTTTCCATAGTGCTGTAGCCTGACAGAAAGTGAAATAATATTTGCTTAGAAAATAGAGTTTTATTTTTGCAAGGAGACAGCTTTTGTTCTGTCAGGAAGATGTGTATCTAAATCTAGGTATGCCCTTTCTCCTGCCAGCAGCAAGCTGGAATGGTGTGCTTCCTGACTTTCCATTAGGAACAAAGATATCATCAGCATTTGGGCCCCTGGCTGCCCTCGCACAAGCTCTAGCAGCAGGTATTATGCAAAGGTTGGGAAAAGTTAATATTCCTTACAGAAATAAGGAATTATTTCTCATAGGTGTAAGTGTACAGATGTGCTTTAATACTGGGCATGTTTCCTTAATGGCCTTAATTATAATCTAAATTATTTGTAGTGTTCTTGTTGTTATGTTAATGTTCTCATAAGAGACTAAATGCTACTGAGGTTTGCTCACATTGATTTAAATTACTCTTCTTTAGTACTGTAATCCTTTTGCCTAGGGGTAAGCGACAGCTGAACATATTCATGCAATTTTTCTGAGGGAAGAATAAAGCTATTGGTCTATTTACAGTCTTAGAACATGCTACTCTGAAATAGGGCAGTTTCAGTTGGATTAGAGGATCTGCACTGAAAGATGATATGGTGGTTTTTCCATGGTATGACACTCTCTATCCTGCCCCTCAACATGTGCCTGGCTTGCAGCGTGTGCAGCCTCTTCGGTTTTACGCCATTGGGTACAGGGTCCCTGGCGTTCAAAGAACATCAATCAGCAGCCTTTGAAAAGCAACAGCCTCTGTAATCATGATATTAGTTTGAGACAGTGGAGAAGAAGATCACAAAGATGGCAGAGGAAAAATAAAGTGACAAAGGTAAGATGGAGCAGTAATGTATTTTATGTTCACATTTGCACATTTAACAATTCAGGAATTTGTCTGACTTTTGGTCTCTGCATTAACATTTCTTTTCAATTAATTTAAAAGTTTGAACACTTCATTACAAGATTCAGTGGCAGGACAACTTTCCAGCAGCTTGATAATGGCTGTTTCCCTGGCTAATGAATCTCTCTGTTGTGCTCACTGGGGCTTATTCCACTGATTCACATATTATCTTATTACAGGGAGTCAGGTAGCCTCAGGTTATCAATTAATAAAAGATGCTCTTCTTTTCTCTGCTGTTATGTTTTTGATGTAATTATGAAGTATTTCCTGATCAACTTGCTCATGATCATTCCAGATTCAAATTTCAACCTCAAATGAACAGGAAAAAAAAGAAACCTAGGAAAAGAAAAGTGGCAGGCCTGATGGACCTTCACATTTACACAAACAGCGACAACCTTGGGAACGGGATTCAGTGGGACTCCTCCCAGCCCTCCTACAGCTTTCTGGCATTATTACTGCCTTCCTCTGCCTCCCCTCCAATTTGCTCCTATTCTTCCTCTGAAGATAATATGAGTGGGAAGGCAAGAAGTGCCACAGAGAAAATGGGAAGAAAGGGGAAGAAAATAATATGTTACAGCAACAATCACATTATTGTGGCTTGGTGCTTTCTGAGTTCAGTAAGGCCTCTCCCCTCCATTCCTTCATTTGCCTTTCCTGCACGCTTGAGGCAGTCAGCCAAAAGGTCTGCTTGCTGCTGCCAGCTCCTGCAGGAAAGGTGTGAAGGCAGCTCTAAGAACCAGAGACTGCATGGTTAATGGACTCAAAGAAAAGACTTCTGCTTGAACCTACCTCAGGGTCACAGGACCAGGACAGAGAATAGAACAGTTGACAAATCACAGTTTTCATGCAGGTCAGGTGTTGTCAGCTCTGCTGGATGTCTGAGTTATGTTTTGCTGGTTTATGAGTGGAAGCTGGCCAGTGTGATGCCCATTAACAAAAAAGAGTGGGAAGGAGGATCATGGTAGTTATAGGCCAGTTAGCCTGACCTTGGTACCCAGTAAGGTAATGGAGCACTTTTTATTGGGTGTCATCACACGGCACCTACAGGATGGCTGTTGCATATAGGTAAAGCCCTACAAGATAAGACTTGTTACCCTTGTGAAATCATGGCTCGACCCTACTACTTCAGCTAAGTACAGCTAACAGCTGTACAAATTCTTGTGAGAAAGGAATTTGCACCTGTGAAAAGAGAGACTTCTAACCATGAGAATAATTCTGTACCCATGAACAAGAATGCAAACACCTTTAGAGAAGAACGTCTTTGATGAGCATGTACACTAGGAACTGAGTTGCAATGTTAGCAACCAATTAGAATTAAACACGATGCCTTTAGAAAACCATATAAATACCAGATGTGAAGAAAAATGATTGGCTACTATGCATGAAGAAATAGGTTTCTTGTCCCTCTCTACTGTGACAGATGGCCAAGGTATCAGACCCAGCCAGCATGGGTTTAGGAGGGGTAGGTTGTCTTTGACCAACCTGGTCTCCTTTTATGACCAGGTGACCCACCTGGTGGATGCAAGAAGGACTGTGGATGTTGTCTACTTGGACTTCAGCAAGGCTTTTGACACTGTTTCCCACAGCACACTCCTGGAAAAGCTGGCAGCCCATGGCTTGGACAGGAGCACTCTTTGCTGGGTTAAGAGCTGGCTGGATGGCCGAGCCCAGAGAGTGGTGGTGAATGGTGCTGCATCCACCTGGGGGCCAGACACCAGTGGTGTCCCTCAGGGGTCTGTGCTGGGGCCAGCTCTGTTCAGTATTTTTATTGATGACATGGATGAGGGCATTGAGTCCTTCATTAGTAAATTTGCAGACAACACTAAGCTGGGAGCGTGTGTCGATCTGTTGGAAGGTAGGAAGGCTCTGCAGAGAGACCTGGGATGGTTGGATGGATGGGAAGAGTCCAATAGGATGATGTTTAATAAGTCCTTGGAACACAAACCCTGTGAGGAATGACTGAGGGAGCTGGGGGCGTTTAGCTTGGAAAAAAGGAGACTCAGAGGTGACCTTATCACTCTCTACAGATCCCTGAAAGTTGGCTATAGCCAGGTGGGGGTTGGTCTCTTTCTCCAGGCAGCAACTGACAGAATGAGAGGACACAGTCTTAAGCTGCACCAAGTGAAATATAGGTTGGATACTAGGAAAAAAATTTTATGGAAAGAGTGATAAAGTACTGGAATGGTCTGCCCGGGGAGGTGGTGGAGTCACCATCCCTGGATGTGTTTAAAGGAAGACTGGATGTGGCACTCAGTGCCATGGTTTAGTTGAGGTGTTAGGGCTGGGTTGGACTCGATGATCTTGAAGGTCTCTTCCAACATAGTGATTCTGTGATTCTGTGAAAATACTTCAAATGTGTCCCAAAGGACACAGACCTCTACACAGACCTCACACTGACCTCAATTGAGCCAGACACTGCTCAAATTTTTTTGTTAAAGTAGTTGCTCTTGGCCTCATGTTCATGTACTAGCCTGTGTCTCTCCTCCCTTTAAGATGGAAGTGCATCACACAAGGCACTTGGAGGAAGACAATTTGCCACGAACCATCCTACATAAGCCCCGAATTTGTCTTTCTGCCACAGACACCTATGCAGCAGATGTTCAGACAAAAGCCCTGCAGAACATCCCTTCTTCACATCCCTGCTCAGCACAGGCCACAAAACACTCATAATAGCCTGGGAAAAACTCAGACTTCAAGTGTAAGTTTAAAAGCCACAGCTATGTGGTTTTACATGAAAAAAAAAAAAAAAGAGGAAGATCATGTGGTATTCATGGCATTAAAAAAAAAAAAACAACCCTTAGAAACTGGTCATGCCTTTGTCTTCCTTCAGAGAAAAGCAAAAATAAACCCTGGTAATCTCAACTGAGAGAAAATTGTCTTCCAGTCTTAAATATGACAATGGTAAACAAGACACTCCAGGCAAACACTTCTGAGGCCTTAAGGAAGGAGCAGCTGTGCACTTTGCTTTCAGTGCTTCATGAAAGGGCAAAAACCTACCCAAAAGCAAGGTATTCAAGAAATATAGATCTAGTCTTGTTCCTTCCATCATAATTTCAGCATCTTCATTAAATAATTCATTAACTCAACCTCAGTATGATGCTCCTATCTGTGGCAAGGTGCTAGTAACAAAAATGGAGATGTTTCCTCAGTTAATGTTCAAGCAGGACCAGAGGCCTATGTGAAACAGTCCTGCAGCTTGTGATTTTCACTAGTCCCATAGCTGTTGCAAAATCTTCAGTTGTATATGACATAATATAGTATGTATATTATTCAAATGTGAACTGTTAAGAGAAGCTTCTCCTCACAGGAGCTCAGGACTACAGAGGACGTTATGCAATGGCAAGGGCCTATGTGAGCTCAGAGGTGATGTCACACCCAAAAGTGTGAAAAAGCACTTACACATATAACAAAAACTTATGCAAAATGGCTGTACCACTGATTTTTTTTTTCAATGCTACAATTTGCATGAAAATCAGCACAGGAGGTAGGGCTCTTCTCAAGGATTAAGGGTTTTAAACCAAGTGGACATTTTTTGTGACATGTCACATAGAGAAAAAGTAAGGACTGTGACCCAATTAGAAAAATTTGCTCTAGTGAAAAGTCTTTATATCCTTTTTAATGGGTTGATCAGGTTGTGTTAAAGTACATGACTCATGCCTGCAGCCAATTTTGATGATTAATCAGGAAACTCAAGTGAGCAATGCAGAAATTAAAGCACCAGATGAGAGCATGAAGTAATGAAGTCTTGGTTTAGTCCTAACACATAGGGTTTACCTGTGAACTTCATGGACTGAACAGCTGTGTATGGTGTAGCAGGAGGAAAACCTCATTTTGTGTCACCAAATACATCTTTTAGTCCAGGAAACAATAAGTAATACATAATTTCATGTAGAAATCATGAGAATAGGTGAACTGTGGTCCTTGCAGTGTGTGCACCAGGATCACCAGTTTGCATGGATGGGTTTGGCCATGGGTGCAGTACAAATACGAAGTCCTGATTCTAAGTGGGTTTCATGTGACCATGCTGTAATAATTCCACACTTAACACAGGGCCATTATTTTTGTATGGTGCCTGCATGCAGCAAAGAACTTCACCTGTACTGCTGTTGGCTGTTTACAGCTATCAGTGAAAATGATGGAAATGAATGATGGGCTCAGCAATAATCTTAAAATGGAGAATAATTTTGCCAGCAAATCTGTCTGAATAGTAGCACAGATAAGCAGCACCAGCATTTCCTTCATTTCTTAACCCAGGTTATTCCCACCTCGGGGCCTGGAAACACTAAACTCAATTCAGAGAAGCTCTGGAGCTCCTGGTTTTTTGAATGCATTGTTTTTATCCTGCTGTGCTTCAAGACTTGTTTAATTTACAACACACTCCTCTCCAGCTGCCATCTTCCCTGTGTTTTTTTATTATTTTCTGGTTCTCTTTATTTCCTTTTCTGCTTCTTTCCTTTTCTTGCTTTGACCTTTTACTTTTTTTTCCGCACTCATCTCAGCCCTTCCTCTCAGGCAGTATCCTCCCATTTTCTTTCTTTGCTTCCTTTGTTTGTCAGTCATAATCTCCTCACTCCTAACTAAGCTGTTGTGCTTCACCACTGCCTTGTTACATCTAGTCACTCATCTTCAAAACATATGCAATTGGAAGAATTTCCTGTACTAGTCTGTAGGAAGTAATGCAGATCTGCACATCGGCATTAGGTGGAGGGGGAAGTTTATTTATCTAAAACAGACACCAAATTATTTTGTTGCATTGGTGTGAATGGTATATAGGCTGTGCTTAGTGCAATGAAATTGGGATAAAGTGTGGACCAGCACTGGCCTGTTATTACTTAGTAGATATCAAACTCTCTGAAACTGTTTTGGACCATACCAAAGACTTCTTATCTAGCTGATGCCTGGCACATCTTGAGGGATAGCAGCCCACAGGCAGCTTTGCTGTAGATGTCCTGCCTCAGGGAGGATCTTGTGCTTCGTGGGAGAGCTGTATGTCCTCCCTACAGAAGCTGATGATACCTTGCTAGGCAGTGTCATTATAGTCAGTTCTGCAAGAAAGCAATGATTATTGATCAGCCTGGTCTAGTGAAGGGTCCATCAGTCATGGCAGGTGGCTGAATCCAGATGATCTTTAGAGAACCCTTCCAATTGAAACCATTTTGTGGTTCAATGATTTTATGAAAATATGTGTGTTTCTCAAAACTTAAGCATGCAGGGATCTCTTCAGCCACTGTTACACATCTTTCAGCAGAGGTTCAGGGTAAGAATCTGTTCCACAAAGAATTTGAATTGGAAAAAAGCTGATCATACTAAGCAATTGTCATCTGTGAAAAGGAAAACAAGCATACCCATGGAATAGCTACATTTTCTTGATCATTTGATTTGTATCTGAAACAGTACTAAAAATATTCAGGACACATTATAAACTGTGCACAATGCTTATCCTTTTTTGATACACTATCTTGTACTTACAAACAAGTGTTAGTCTGGACCAGGTAAACCACAAGTTCTGTATTTTACATTACCTTTAAGTAGTCTCACAGACATGCTACATATCACATATTTTAAAGCTGAGAATTGGGATAAAAATAATTTGCTGTTTGGGATTTTTTCTTGTCTTTGACTCTTACAGGACAGTGGCCTAGCTCCTAAACTTATGTTTGGAAAGTAATTGGTGTTGCCTTTGAATATGAGGAATGAAGAGATTTGTCAGAGAATGTGATCTCTTTTTTTGCTAGAGAAATAATATGGTGGTTTGGAGATACTGTTTTGACATCTTGATTCTCCTCACTGGAAATGGCATTGTATCCTGGCTCTCATACATTAGAGAACTGCTAGTTTCACAGAATCACAGAATGAGTAAGGCTGGAAGGGACCACAGTGGGTCAGCTGGTCCAACCTCCCTGCTCAAGCAGGGTCATCCTTAGAGCACATTGCACAGGGTTGGATCCAGATGGTTCTTAAATATCCTGAATATCTTGAACATCCACAACCTTGCTGTGTAATCTGCTCCAGTGTGCAGTCCCTGACTCTTCGCCTTCATGGGCACAAGGGCACTGCTGGCTTATGGGCAGCTTGTTTCCCACCAGGACTCACAGGTCCTTCTCCTCAGAGCTGCTTCCCAGCAGGTTGGCCCACAGCCTGTGCTGGTGCATGGGGTTATTCTTCCCCAAGGGGAAGACCCTGCATCTGCCTTTGTTGAATTTCAGAAAGTTCTTCTCTGCCCATGGTTATTCTGAAGAGCCCTGGGTATTGGCCAATCATTCCAGCTTTGTGTCAGCAGTGAACTTGCTGAGAAGGCACCTGCTCCTTAATCCAAGTCATTGATGAATAAGTTAAACAGTACTTGACCCATTATTGAGCCTTGGGGGACACCACTAGTGACAAGCCTCCAGCTAGACCCTGTGGCACCAATTATGGCCCTCTGGGATCTGCCAGTTCTCAGCTCACCTCACTGTCCACTCATCCAGTACCTCCTGAGTTTGTTTATGAGGATATTATGTTATTGTGTTTCACTGACATGTTTATCTATATGACTTACATGGTTATTCAACGGTGCGTTTTTATGATACTGATGGTAACTGACTGATCAACAGTGGGTTAGCAGAGATGGTCTGATGGAGTGTTTTTTTTCCATTTCTGTGGTGGGAATCACTGGGCAAATATTTTGAGTGATGGAGGTGTTTGCTCTGTGCCAGATGTTCACTGAAGGATTATTAGTTCATGTTATTTGCATTATAGACTTGTGTGTTTGGCTGAGAAAGACTTTGCACATTAAGGATCAGCTTGAAAATGATGTAAAGAAGATGAAAGCACAGCACAGAAACACATGAGCTTATAGAGAAGAGAAATAAGTGACAAAATGGAGTGAAAAATTTCCACAAAAAGGTGATTGACTTCTGATTCCTGATATTCAAGAGATACAAAACACCTTCAAAATATGTTCCTGGGAAATAGAACTAATAAGTCTCCTGACTTCTAGGAGTTATGAGATTAACAGAGGTACAGGTTTTATGGCACATAATAGTTTCCCAATCTCAGTTAAACTCTTGGTGCTCCAAAAATATATTTTGTTGTTCTTTTAAACACAACTCCAATGGGGATAAAGGAGAGATAGTAAATGACTGAATATTGCTTACAGTTCTATTCAGTAAGAGCCGTTCCTTTATATTGCTTTCTTTAGAGTAGAACAATCTCTGCTGAAGCTTCTGACATTAAATGATAAAACGTAAAAAAAAAAATTATTATAATAAATTTAGCTCTTATTTGAAGAAAGCATCATAATAAATAGGAAATGTAGAAAGGTATTTCATTAATTACTGAACATTTATCTCCTATATCTATCTATATTTGAGCAAGCAGAGTTAATTTAACCTGATTCAGCTATTCCTCTGAGTTTCAGAAAGTAATGAAAGTTCAAAAAAGGCTAGACATGACATTTTTATTAGGCATCTTATGTAATGTAAGATTCAGTACAGCATATTTATTTTCATATGCTTCAGTGCATTATATTAGGAATTTGTCAAATGTTCTGCCATTAAATGGTTTTCTTGCTAATGAATTAAAAATCATGAAATATATTGAAAAGATTTAAAGATGATCCTGTCAGATGCAGCTATAGGAATATTTTCTCTCAATATACAGTTTAGAATGGATTTCAGAGACTTTTAAAATATTGATTTTTCATGCTTTCAAATTAATTTTATCAGTACATTTAATAAGTTTAATAAATTGGGGTTCAAAACCACCAGATGTAGTGAAATATACAAAACCTGATGCAAATATCATTTCAACAAATAAATTGATTCATAATAATCAAGTTGCCTTTCCAGAGCACTAGAAATGGACTTTTGAGAAAAGAGGAGAAAAAAAAGTGCTCTTAAAGGAAAAAGGTTTTCTGAAAAGATGAAACAAAACCTTTTCCCTTGTTTTTTTCCTGGAGAATATTTCTTGTGTCAGGGTATATAAAGGTGGTCATTCTCTTTAACTACACTTGTTTACTTAATATTATCCTCAGAGTAGCTTTAGTTCATGCAGAGCTACTTAGTAAATCAAGCAACCCAAACCTTCTGTGGCTTTTTGTTTCTATAAATAGAAAAACATAATAAAGTAATTTATCTGCTTTTCACAGCTACTTTCACATTCAACTCATGTGCAAGAGTTAGCATATCATTTAAATCTGCTCTGTACAAAACCACTTTTGAGATCAGCCAGGGGGTTTGGTCTCAGATAACCAGATATAAGTTTAGAGAATATATTTTGGGTTGTAGTTCTTATGTCAGTATATACGTTGACATGGCTTGTGCTGACCATGAGTCTGTCTTCCTGACATTTTGAAGCATGCACTTTCAGATTTAGTTTTCATATTCATGTGTTTTAGAGTAGAAAACAATTAACAGACCAACCTAAATAAAGTTGGCACATTTTACTTTTATCTCATGAGCTGAAAAGCTTTCTGCTTTCTGTAGCACACAGTGGCGTTAACTCTGTGGAGCTTGTAGTACGGTGGTGAATGGGCGCTGGTCCAGAGGAAAATGATGAATGAGCAGCTTCCAGGGTGGCTTTTACAGACGGGGTCACCAGGACAGAGAAATATTTTGATTTTCAGATTTTTCTTGATCCCCAGTCTGTGAATATTGAGGGTGAGGAGGATTGATAACATACCAGCATCAAGGAATGCCTAAGCTCACGCAGAAGCTCATGCGATGTGATGCACGATTTTGATGTGATACTCTGGAGGGCTCGGGCAGATCAGGCTTGTTAAGATGGAGAGTCACAGCCATATTGTCTGGTTTTGTTTGTTTTTTCAGGAATGAATTTGACTCTTGGTTGTGCTAGCACCAGCAGAGCTAATAGAAACCACAGTACCAAATGGGCTCTGGCACTGTTTCTCTGCTGCAGCAGGAAGTCAAATGACAGTATCATGAAACCTCCTCATAAAACGTTGTGTGTTATGTTTTCTTCTGATCTCTATCCTGTCAGTGAACTAAGAAGCTTAAAGTGTAGCAGAGGCCTGAAGAGGTATCATCATGTTGAAAAACAGGGTTGCTTCCAAAATCTTTATAAAAACTATACTAAATAATCAGGAAATAATTTGTGGCTTTTTTAAGGATGAGGAAATGTTATAATTGTCTTCTATTAAAAAATATATTTACTTAGGTAGAGGGAAAAAAAAAACCCAAACAAACCACAAACTTTACTTGAATAATTTAATTAGTTTTTGATGAAAGGTATTTTTTAAAAAATATTCTTTTTCCTTTGTTGTCATATCAGATTTTGTTATTACAAAAACCAATAACAAACAGAAAAAAAACAGCAACTGAGAAGAGGAACAATATGACCTAAAAGAAAATGCCCTGGACCCAAAGGTAAGCAATTTAAAATAAATAAAAGATATCTAGTTTTACAATGTTTCATGGCTGATTGGTAAATCACAAAGATGAAAATGGCTCAGAAGTTAATGGGTAGCTCAAAATGATCCCTATGAAGCAAACTGAGGGAAAAACTGTTATTTTCTTTCTCATAGCTTTTTCCAGAGAAAGAGAAATAATTTACTTGATGGTCAACACTTCCAATTTTTGCAAGGCTAAAGGAGCATCTGCGTTTCCAAGGGAGTAAAGACTTTTGTATTTCATTCAGTAGCAAAGCATATTTGCCAGTACTCGACTCACAGGCCATGGGGTAACACAGCAGCCAGGAACCAAGTATGTCAGTCTTTTGCAGTTATTTTCTGATTTTATTGTTGTACAAATTATGGTTTGAGACAAACCTACCCAACTATTTTTTTTCCAAATTACCTGCATTATTTCAATAGCTTTTGCAACTGTCAAATTTCATAGACCTTGTTCATTTGGACCCATTTGAGTGATAAATTACTGAATTCTGTTAATGCCATAAAAATTTATGACTGCTTTCAATACTTCAGCAGCTATCGATCCAATAAAAATTTTATAATGCTGCAGAAAGAAATTACCTTGGTAATGATCTTAGCGCATAACCTGTATGTAGTGCACTGTATGTGAAAAGGGTGGGCTAGAAAGTCTCATTTAAAGGAATTATTTTTATGCAATACAGCAAGAAATCATTCATTCAGTGAAGTAATAATGATATTTAGACCTGCAGAAAGCTGGTAATAGAGTTTTTTGCAGCTTATTTTAACCCCTTGATTTCTGGCCAAGATGAAAACCTGTGTAACTACCTGGTGGTTACGTTTTCTTTGCTGAAGATCTGTAAAATCTGCTGTGTCTTCAGGAGACTCAGCAGAGTTTCTGAAACATGTGAAGTAACACAAGAAGCAAACTATAAGTCCTGTTCTGGTTCTCTCTGTATGCCCACAGACGTACTGATGAGCACATCACAAATCCCTATATACACAGGAACAAAAATGCTGCTGTATAACTGTTTTTTCATGCTCTTGTCTTGTTTTGAACTTAAAGACTTAAAAAAATACAGTAAGTTGGACTGAAAAATAACCAGCAGTGTTTTTAATTTTTTATAGGTCATTTTCAGAGTGTTTTCTTCTTAATAGTTGTGTGGTCAGTCATTATCACATTAAAATACTCTTGGAAAGCTGCATGCTATCCTAAATCTGAAATCTTCCCTTAGACCTCAGAAAACAAAACATAAGATCATTGTGCTTGCAAGGTTTGTCCCTAAGTACCTTAGATCAATAGACATTTGGACTGAACTGCTATTTTCCTTTGATGTGGACTAAAATAAGAGCAAGAAATAAAATGAGACACTAGTGAATAGATATGACATGCTCCAAACTCAAAAGAATGCAAAATTTGCTTTCTCCACTGGGGTCAGGGGAGAAAGTTTGCAAGAGCTTCATGATTCTGTGACTGCAGAGAGCAGAAATGGTATTACTGGATACTTGGCAAATGAAGGGCCAGCATGAAAGTTATATTAGCAGTTACTGACATCAGCTTGAATATTTATTTTCCATCACATTACACTACTATAGGCCGAGACTATTTAATATAGATATGCCAAGTAGTGAATTTCTTAGACATAGAAGTATTACTAACAACTTTCTTCCCTGAGTTTGCAAATTCATTTCTGTAACATTTTTCTTTGTGGCCTTCTTACTATAAATCCATGGAGTCCTTAAAAAAAATGGGGATGCTGTAGAAAGAACTTTGTAGAACTCACTCATTTCATCCCCATGCTGCAGCTTTTTGAACTCACCATTTGTATGGTTGGAATTAATCTCTTTTCTTGTCTAGCTTGAACATAGCTGTGGCACAGCAATATTAGCAAAAAGGCCCTGTGGGCTCCCTATTATTAACTTCATCTTTCATATCAATACCATGATTAGCTTTGCATCTGCCATTAATGACACAGATAAAAAAATGCAGTCATTTTTACAAAACATTCTAATTTCACAGCCCCATGGGAATTTATTTCCTTATTATTGCTTTTGTTTCAGTAGTGTTTTCTGTCAGATCTGTGGATTTAGTGTGGGAAAATACCTTTGGCTGTCAATTGTTTGTCATTTGTGACTACATAAACCAAAAGACAAAGCTAGCTAATTTTCCTTAAGAAACAACTGAAGGGGAAACACTGTCAAATTCAATCTGTCTTCAGTTCAGCTGGAAAGAGCAAAAACACCTCCCTGGAGGGATGGAGCTGTGCAGCTCTCTGAAGCCACAGGACTGGAGTGCTCTTTCTCAGATGCCCAAGACCTGTCAGGTGTAATTGGAAGAGACCTTTTCAAGCCTTCAGAACATGACATCATGGTAGTGCAGATGAAACTAGTGAAAATTCAGGTGATCTTTATGTAAAAAGAATTACGCCTAGAAATATCATAAAATAAAATGGCTTCATGTTTAAGCATGTATGTTGTCTGGATACAATTTTCCAGAGCAGGACGCTTCATTTTGAAGGGACTGCAACCTCATTTTATAGGTGAGGTTATAACTCATGACATTTGCCATTCCTTTCTGACTTCCACTCTTTCTGTAACAGATTGAACCTCTGCATCTTGCATTTAAAATTTAATAACTATTTTTTTCCATTAGGTGAATCAGAGGCAAAGTATACATATTCCATCAATGCTTCATCTCACTGTCAGAATTCACCTATATATTTTTAAAACATGTAATTTTTCAAGAGGTAACAGCTGAGCTTTGTTTGTTTTTAGTTGTGGACCAGTTGTAAAGAAGGGAGAAGCCTTAAAATTCTGTTCACAGAAACTTCCTGTGGATCTCCCAGATATGGGGAAGTCCCCAGCAAGTCACTCTGTGTACCCCCTCTCCCAAATCCCAGGGTAAGGGTCTGTCAAGAACAGGGATAGGACATGTACCAAGTCCAAGGCTGCATTCCCAGCTGATCTCTTAATGGGAACCAATGGTTGTTTGTCATCCCAGAAATTATATAAAGCCTCAACACCATTTTCTTTCTGCACCCTGTTCATTGCTGAAATGTATTGCATTAGATATTTCAAGAAGGTGAGAATAGCTTATGGTGAGAAGAACTGAAGCCTCCTTTAACTACGGAAATCTGTGAGTGTCTGTGGCTGCCTTGCCCCGTGGACTGTTCCACCGGTTCACTTGACATGAATGTTGAGAGGCAAAGGACAAAAAGTGAAGGTACAGTGAAAGGAAACAGTCACAGAACACTTAAAAAGTATATAAAAAATAGAATACGCGGCAGTGGTTTCACAGACAGGTGAAATATGTACAAAGTGATGCAGAATTGAGAGAGTTTCCCTTCAAACTGAAGGGTTTGCACAGAACACACAGGAGTCCTCTCTTTCCCCCAAAGTGAGTTATCCTGCAGAAACTGAGAAATTGGTATCTAGAATAATGACAAACCAAATAATGTCTTCCCATACATCTCTGATAAGCACCTGGGCTAACTTGAAAAGCTGAAAGAAATTATTCAACATATTATTATAGAAGTACAAACTTGTAACTCTTTCCTACAGCACTGATGGAAAGCAGACAACCCAATCCTCTTGATGTTTGTACTTAATAAAGTACTTAATATGTAATTACTTACATATTTCTCTAAGCACAATCCAGCAGCAGGGATGGAATAATAGCCTGAGACAACATGGACAAACTGTGTATTGCCTTCTAAACTACTTAAAACATTTGAAAAGTTCTGTGCATGCTTGTATCTCTCTTCTAATTAATTTGGAACTCAGACAGATCCATTAATTTTTCTTTGTGCAAAAAATGTCATCAGTCTTGCAAGAAGAAAATCAGAGTCTTCCATGATGAATCTCCTCAGACTTTTGTCTCTTAGGCACCAAATACTCTTGTATTTGGCCCTGGAGTACCCTTTTCCATTCTGAATATGCATTGCTGATGGCTTGGTTAGAAGGCAGATTTCACTGTCTTGCCACAAAAGTGTCATGAGACCCCATCATGTAAAATACCTGCTTTTTGCCCCTCTAATGTCTGGCTCAGGTATTCATGTGAATCTGAACTTTCTTCCAGTAAGGTGCACTCCATGGTTAAAACAGGCACCTCCATCACCTCCAGATTTGGTAACAGCCTGGGAGAGAAGATGATGGTACCTGTGATAGCCCAGCTCTGCAGCCAGCTGATGTCCCAGGCTGTGGGAGGGTTCAAGAACCTGAATAAAGAGGCACACAAGACTGAGCCCTGGGTGAAAAGAAGAGACAATTTCTTTACCCTCCTCAGGTGGAGGTGGTATATGCAGTAGCACAGCTATGGGCCAAAGGCATTCCTTCCCTTTGATCAGGCCGTGCATTATTGCCTTCCCTCTGAAGGAGAGCTCATGGTCAGACAGTAAGCTCAGTAAGATGGAACACCAAAAAACCCTCGTGGGTTTTTATTCATCTGGGGTAGATCTGCCATCACAGATGCCACAGAAAGTAGACATAGTCAGGGAAAAGCTGTTCCACAATGGAATACACACTTCATCTCTTGTTGTGGGGCACAGCTGGTGTTTTCCCCTCTCTTATGGAACACAGTTGTGCATGGAACGCAAGTGTGTGCAGCCCTTTAATACAAAAATCAGGACTGCCATTTTTGTGCTGGCAGGATGAACACTACCATTGCTCTGCTTGTCTAGTATCAACGTTCTTCAGTCAGAAGAAAGCAAATTCCCAGTGGGTGGGCATTGCAACAAACAGGGAAGAAAAACAGAAGGACCGGGAATTCAGGGAGGGACAGGGCTACTATGGTAAGAATATCCCACAGAATGCCAAAGTTGGGCTTTCTGAAGTAAGCTATCAAAAATTTCTGAAAGGAGAGGAAAAATATAATAGCTCTTTCCTTTATTCTTTACTTGAGTAAAGTCTCTGAGGAAACATGTTATTATCATTTGAAATTATGAGAGTATTATAAATTATATTTTAAATCATTCATTTAAGTCAATGTATTTCTTTTACAGCTCTGTGCAGATACATAGGAAGGTATTTTGAAAAGCACTAAAAATAAGTAAGGGAGAAAGAGCAAGAAAGTGAAATGAGTGTAATTCTACCACTGACATGGTCAATATTTTATTATGGCTTCATAAATCTAACTGTCCCAAACTGTCCTTGGTAAAAAAGTGAAACAAATTACTGTCGTCAAGTTCCCTGTAGGTGTTAATGTGTGACATTACTGTGGTCACCACTCTCTGCACAGTATTGAATCATTCAACTGAAAATGCAACATTACTTTCTTACTTTGCAGCTGACAGGGATTATTGTTTGCCCAACCAGAATCAGGCAAAATAAAGGGGCTAGAAGAACATCATGTCGCAGTGCTGTTTCTGAAACAAAATTGTTTAGCCACCATCAAGAAACACCAGACCAAAGCTGCTATGTTAGAAAATCTCAGCCTTAACTTAATGATGTAAAGATTTTGTTTGCTTTTCCGACTGCATTATAGAAGCATACAATTTTTTTGGTTTTTTTTTTTTTTTTTTTTTTTAACTAAATTTTCTCTCTTCCTACACTAAGAATTTATGCCCTTAACAAAACAGTTGAGAGCCACAACTTGGAAAGTTCTTGGCTTATTTTTGACATTGTCCTTTTGGATGGTAGTTCGTTTTTCAGAGAGATATCTTAGTATGTGACCAATTTATTGTGATTAAAGATAAGTGAACATTTGGGGACATTTTTACAGGAGCAGAAAGTACCTGAGGGAACATGATGACAAGTCCTAGCTGGAACAAATGCCAAACTCTGGAGGGGATTGCAATTTAAAAGAAGCATATTATAGATTTGCTCACTTGCATTCACAAAAACACAAAGGAAGTTCTTGGGCTTACAGCAAGGTTCAGAGTCTTCTGCCTGGCCGCAGCTCTGGAATGTCAGGGAGACATTCTACTCTTTCTCCAAAAGTAGTGAGATCTTTTGTCAAGGCCATGTAATGACAAATCTGTTTAGAAGATGCATCAGTCTTAAACAGCATCATGAGAAATTAACCAAATCCTGGGAAAAAAAACCACCATAATTTTTTAAAAAATATCACTGAATGACACTAATCTAAATAGTCTCTTTCACTTTTTTCCTTAACTCGGTGGTCATACTAGTGTGTTCAGTTCAAATACCTGTACTCATGGATTTGCATCACCTAAATACTGTAGACATGGGCTAGTTACTACCTTTTGCTGATAGTCACCATTATGAGCACAATGAGGAAAAAACTGAATCTTTGGATGGTGATTCTGATCTCCAGTTCTAGTCCTGGTGTCACTTTCACCGGTTACTCCAGTGAAGATTAAGCCTAATGGTGAAGGGGGCTGCAGAACCATGTACTGCTGTATCAGTGGCTATAAGATAAACATCAGAGAAAAATCCTCAGATCTATTAATCAAATTTATTGAATGTTCTGAAAATATTTTTTCCTTATGAATTTCCCGAAACAGAAGTAAATAGTAAGAAAACATTTTGATGAGTCACCTAAATAATAGCCAGACTATTTTTCTTTAATGACACAGCAACATTAAGACCAGCCTGACCAGGGAACATTTTGTCTTTTAATGAAAAGGGGCATCAGTTGTGAATTCTTCCTTGCTGAATATGATTTAGCCAAAATCCTTTCTATAGAGAGTAAATTTAACTTGTTAAATGCCACTGTAACTGAGACCTTTGTGTATGACAGCCCTATTATAACAAAATTCAGTGTAACTCATACCGATGTTACCTTGTCATTCTACACAACAGCTTTCTAAAGAGAATGAAGGAGTTTCATTTAGCTGCAAAGAAAAAATATTCCAGCTTGGTTGGCACTGAGTAGAAAAGTGTCTTCAATTCATTAAGCTGCGCTGAATATTAAAGCCATTTTTCACTGCATTCTTAAAAAATAGTTTGTTCTCAGATGAGTGCACATTCTCCTTCCATTTTTAGCAGTTATTCACTAAAGTCCTGCAACAATGAAGAGAGGCTGAGGATTATATTGGATTACACTCTTTGCTTTGTAGATTTTACATACACACAAGGAAACACATGCATTTATAGAAAATGTTCCATGGACCTCATGTACCTAGCAGAAGAAAAGCTCTTATTTCCAGTTCTGGTCTGAGAGTGCTCACCCATCCCTGACTGGCCATCCATTGATGCAGAAGATCTCTGAGCTCACAGCAGGACAGAAGAGATGCTCATGATTGGGGTTTTTTTTTTATTTTATTTAAATGATTGGAGATTACCTGCAGCACTTCAGCAACTGAATCAAGATTGGATATAAGGAAAACACTAATAAAAATTCTTAAATACTAAGCAGTTTCAAAACACTTTTGTAATCAAGTGCTCTTTCTGCATGGATTCTGTAAAACCTCGCATGCTCATGCCTTCATCACTATGCATTCCTGGTCTATTTATATATTCTCTGATAGATTCCAAACCCACCACTTTGCAGCAGTAACTATAATGAGGAATGATGATCCACTGGTGAAAATAGCTTCGATTCAGTCTGCACTGCAATAGGTAAGAACATGTCAAGGGCAAGACACAAGTATGCTGTTTACTAAGATCTCTGGTGTCAATTTCTGCAATGTACTCAGTGATTTTGGGCATTTTATTGAATCTCAGTTGTCCTCTCACCAAACAGCTAAGAATAGCTTTTGCTATAAAAAGATAGGATTTTGCCATTCAGTATTCTTAGCTTGCTCTGATATGGAAAGTTACAAAAAAAAAAAAAAA
>VYXD01013620.1:19188-90166 GCA_013397195.1 Hylia prasina
AAAAAAGGAAAAGTATTGCTATTGCTTACAAATACACTAAAAGGGATTACCCAGACTGACCTGGAAACGGAGATGGTCCCAGCTTTCTTTGGGAGAGCTGAGTGCTAACCATCTCTTGAGATGGGATGGCATGCCAGCCCCCTGATGGCAGAGGCTGAGCTACCTTGTGCTTAGGCCACAGAAAACATCAGATATTTGTGCCAGTCACTCCCAGAGACATGTGCTCTGTTTTAACGCCCTGCAACAGAGCTCAGTGGGGATTTTCCTGTAGGCATGCTATCACAGAGTCTGAAAATTCCCCAGACCCACTGAAACTTTTCAAAGCCAGACTGCAAGAGTGTGCCCAACATCGGAAATCAGAACTTGATCTCAGAGCTTTGAATTCATAGAGCTTTTTGCAGCAAATTTAACTTTACATGAACCAATTGCACTGCTCTCCAGTTTTGCTATGTTCTTTTGAAGATATCTGCTAGTGCAGGGGAATGTAAATCATTCATGGGGAACTAAAAATATTGATGATACGTTGTGATGTTTCCCCCTTGGTCTCAGATGTTTATCAGCTATCAAGTTCTCTTGGCTCCTCTTGAGGATTTTAAATTTAAAATAAGCAAATGAAATCCAGTCAAAACTTCCTTAAGGACATACCTGCTTTTCCCAAATGAAACGGTAACATCCAAAGCATGAATAATCTGTTTTACTAAATTAATATGCAGCAATGAGCCCTAGGTTTGGGCTTTGACTTCAGCTTAATTATCTGGTAGCATTTCTGAGATCATTTATTCCACCAGAATCTCTTCTCCAGACATTATATAACTGCACTTCAAGGACTGTGCTCTGCTTTCAGGTTAATACCAGTGTATCTGAGAGAAATTTTCCTCACAGGGCTGACTTCTGATTTACCTCAATATAACACCAAAAATAGAATTTAGCCTCAGTGTACATGGGACTTATGTCTTTTCTTTCTCATATTTTGGTGATATAACACTTAAAGGTACACCAAGTTGATATCTGGCGAATAGCTGAAGAGCTGTGCTGCCTGGGAAATATATAGATATATATATTTTATGAATAGCAAGTGCCTTTTTCTGCTGCATAAAACTTGCTGGCAAATGCATTTATTTCATTCTAAGCTACTCTAGTCCCAGAAACTGTTCATAAAATAATTTCATTTCAATGCAAAAATAATAATTTCAATGACAATACATACAACAGCTTTATACCACAGGGTGGCTCACTTGGTCAGAAAAGAAAATTCAAATCTCCTCTGCTTTTACGGCTGACCCAACAGCCTGTGGAAGAGGAGTGGCAGGAGAGTTTCTCAGCTTTTATAACCTCCTCAGCTCCTGATGATAACCACCAACATAGTGATTTGTGCAGCTATCCCTGAACTTTGCTTGAGGGGATGATTTCCAAACAGCTTTGGCACTGCTGCAGTGAGTTGTTCAGTGCTATTCCCAGACAGAGGGACAGCTGTCTGTCTGATGGACCTCTGTTGTTTGAGCAGGGAGTAGCCTATGATCACAGCATTCATCTCACACAGGTCTGGGTGCAGCCCATCCTTTTAATGCTCAAACAGAAATCCTACAGTAATGTGTCCTTGTAGTCCTGCAGCAGAGTCACACCCTGCTGTTCAAAAGCACCTTTATGTACCATTTGCTCTTCTGTAAATTTAGGTATCCTGTCCAGCAATTTTACTTCTAGAGCACAGTTTTTCCTAAGGAAAAGAAAAATTATATGGCACTGAGGAAGTACATTTGAACTCTTCACAACCTTCTGCAAACACTCCCAGGGCAGTACCTGACAAACCATCCTGTGAGACTGGACTCATGCATCAGTTTTAAAATATATCATAGAGTCATGTCATAGAACAGCCTGGATTGGAAGGGACCTTAAAGATCACATAATTCCAAACTCCCTGTCAAGGACAGGGACACCCTCCACTAGACCAAATTGCTCAGAGCTTCATCTGACCCGCCTTTAAACACTTCCAGGGATGGGGCATCTATTACTTCTCTTGAAAACATTTTCCAGTGCCTCATCATAATATTAACTGACGACAAAGGCAAACTTTTCCATTAAAAATATCCTTATCTACCAGGTCCTTTCCGTCAACCTGTTTTGGCTGCCCTCTGACATCCCTCACAATATTCCTTATCTCCTGATTTGCCTCTGGTGCTGGTCTAGCCCAGGGATAGATGGGTCCCTGAAGCTATTTACAAAAGTTTTGTGTGTATCTCCACAAGAAAGGAAGAGAAAATTAAGACAAAAAATGAAGGGGAATGGCAAAATAAAAGAGAACACAATGGTTTTTTCTTCCATCCTCTGTAAGAACTTTCTCTTCCCAAATGATGTTTCCTCCTGCAGGTGTTGTGTTTCAATACATTCAGAAAAGGCAAAGGAGAATAGCAAACAGCACAGCTTCATTTTAGCAAAATGAATGGAAAATCATTCAACATTTATAAAGAGCGGAAAAGAGAAGGGGGAACAAAGGGTAATGAAACCAAAATATCCAAAACACCAGAAATGCAAATGTTCTGCAGTGGTTTGTGACTATATCTTGTTTTGTTGATCTAATTCAACATAATCAAAGTGCTCCCAAGCCTGCATACATGAGTCAAAATTCCAGTTTTCCTTCCTAAATGTAAGTGCTTCCATCCAGCTAATCCAATTCTTCTAAAATTCTTGAAACATTGGCTGCTCATTGTTCCAGTGTCAGGATTTTTTCATCCTATGTCTAGCACATGGTGGGTAGGAGCTTGCCTAAGTCACTGACCTGCCTTTTGGAGCTCTTGGAATTACAGCAGCAAGATTAGGGTCTCCAAGAGGAGTGAGGAGCTCAGCAAAACTCCAACCCTAGCTACCTGTACATGATGGGAGGCAACTACTTATTGAATTCATCAATAATTTCTACTCTTTCTTCCAAATGGATGGATCAGCATTCATGCTCAGATTAGAGAAATGACAACTGGAAAAGCACACTTTAGAAAAATGAATTCTTTTACAGGAAGTCAAACTTTAAGAAAAACCCATCACTTCAGCTTATGGAAATTTGCCCTCATTTTTAGTTGTCTTTTTGATGGCCATTTCTTACCCCTAGAGATTAGGCTTTCACCACATACTCTGCATGTCCCTGCCTTATGACTAATATGTCGTAAAAGAGCACGTGATATAATCTGTGCCACCTGGACTGAAAGTCTAGGCATAATGGGCCTTAAATTTTTTCGATATATACTGAAGATGGATATTCTGCAGCCTGAACAGTATTTCTAGTGTAATATTCATGCAATGTTCATAAGTATTAGCCACAATGGTTTATTAAGTTTCTGAGACAAGAAGAATAAATAGTACATGTAATTAATCTAGTCGTTATCACAGTCATTTGTTGTATTTGCTGATTAGCTCAGTACAGCACCCTGTAAAGAAAACTGCCTGTTGTTCTTGTAGATAAACAGACATCTACAAGAGGCACGTGCTCCTGGCTTACAGGTTCACAACCCAGTCATAATGATATGCAGTAGGAGAGGTATGAAGCTTGGCAATATGTGCTTTTTTAGCTATAGGAGGGTTTGAAATCCAGCTTTAAACTCATGCTTGCTCAACTTGCTTCTTGGGATTGAGTCATGATTCATCATAGCTGTAACACTTCCAATCTAGAAAAGAGAGGTTTCATAGTTGAGGGAACAGCATTTTGTTATCTCTATCCATCTGTGCTTTAACTACAGGATTCTTTCTGCTTTGGCTTCCCAATTTTATATTCCATCTGTATTACATTCCATCTATTCCATCCACTGAAGGATGAGTCAATATTTCTTGTGATGTTGAAAATCTCAAACAATCTTTTTTTTCCCCTCAAAGATGTATTATAGAAACTGTTTTGTTGAAGCATTGGTTTTGGTGGTTGTACTGAACGGGTCGTGTTTTGAAAAGAGTCCTGTTTTATAAAGTCTGAATTGATCAGTCACTTTTATCAAGGTGCCTTTACATCCAAAATCTCTTTGCTGTTCAAGCTGATAAAATGTGGTCAGATAGGGATGCTAGCCTCTGTGTATTTATTTTTATCTGGATATGATCCGTGAAACTGCACTCTATCCCATTTGACTTCTAAAAATGATTGAAAGAATTTCTTGGAATAGCTTATCAGGCCAATGGGCAGAAATAAGCAGTGTAATTTGTGTAAAAGCTTTTCTTTTCAACTTGAACTTAAGTTAATTTCTTTTTATATATAGAAGGATGAACAGAAGAACTCTGATGAAGTAAGACAATGATGTGTCATTTTTTTTTGAATAAAAGGCTGTGCAATCATGAGTAACATTACTTTGTTTTGATGTTGCATGGTATTGAAAGTCTCCAAAGTCATCCTTTGAGACCTGAAGTCAGTCCAAATAAATAAAATAAACCCACTTTCTATTTTGTTTTCTTTTTTGAGTAAGACACAAGTGGAATAAGTAAATTAGATTTGTACAGGTTGTACAATCTTAATTTATTAAGAGAGAGATTTTACTCATAGACAATTGTTTTTCAGTGACCAATGACTGCTTTTGGCATCATTTTGGAGCTGAATAATTTCCAGGCTAAGATTAAACTGGACCATGTTTTCATTTTGGATATCTTCCATTTTTTTTCAGAAATTAGACCCCAAACTGTTAGTTTCTGTGAGGAAAAAAAAAAAAGGTTTTTTCAAATGGTAAATGAAGAGTTAGTATTTCTTTCTTTCTTTCTTTCTTTCTTTCTTTCTTTCTTTCTTTCTTCTTCTTCTTCTTCTTCTTCTTCTTCAAATTATTTTTAATTTTTTTTCAGGTTTCTATCTATATCTGATGCTATTGAACAGCCTGAAAGCAGGTTTACCAGTAAGGGAAGTTTTATTAAAGCTGAGAGGAATCTGTTACATAAATCTGTATGAGCATAAAAACATCTAATTTAAACATATAGAATCATACCAAGGTTGGGGTTGGAAGAGATCTTAGAGAGATCAGGAAGTTCCAGCTACCTGCAGGGACACCAGCTATGCCTTGAGCACTTTCAGGGATGGGGCATCCTCAACTTCTCTGGGCTGAACTGAAATATAGATCACACTGGTTTTCCATTCTTTGTACAAGTTCTGTGAATTGAGCTGGTGTTCTGCATTACCATAAACAAAACAAAATGCTTTTCAAAGTTTTCACCTTTTGTTGTGCTCAGAATCTGATGAGTGGTTGCTGTAAAAGATCTGTATGAAAAATACTATAAAGGAAGGAACCAAATGGGGCATAGTGTTGTGAAGATATTGGGGGGTGAAACTTCCTTCTGTCTTGGACAATGCTGCTAAAAGGCAGGGAGAGATATCTGTTGAGCTGGTCCTTTTGTTCTGTGAGGTTTCTGTGGCAGTAGGGAAAGGGTCCCAAAATGATGCAGGAATAGGATGCTTGGCATTTGTGGCACTCAGTGACTATGATGAATTGGTTTAGAACAACAGGGTGAAGAAAACCACGAGACTAAATTAGATTAAGAGTTGCTGCATGTTTTAGAAGCAAGAGTAGTTTTTGTGACCTGAGAAATCTAAGCAGAAATAATTTGAGTTCTGTTTAGAGGTAGTGTTTAATTATGGCTGACAAGAATTTAATTATTTAATCAAATAAGGTTTTATTACTAATGCATCTATCTTTAGAACACTATGACAGAAGCAGAAGACTTTCAAAGATGTTTGTACAAAAATGTAGGCTGATGGTTCCAAATATGATAATACAAGAAGCTTGATGTGAGCTGTTGTCTTTATTAATTTACCTCAAAAGGATTTGCTCACGAAGCAATTGGTGTTTACCACAACCTTTTATTATATCAGCTTAAACTTTGTCTTCAGTTTTCTTATTAAGTGTACTTTTTGAAAAAATTAGCCATGCTACTCTATGAAGAGTGATGAGCAGGCAAATGGGGTTTGCAAATGTGGCAATGGAAGAAAAATAGTTTTGAGAATTTAAGAAATGAAAATTAAAGAATGTTATCTGACACAGAAAATGAAGGGGTTAGTAATATATACATTTTGAAACATCCATTAGCATAAGAGTGATGTGCATATATCAAATGAAGAAATGACAATACCTTTCTTTGAGGAAAAAAGGCCAGCCTTGAACAGCCATAACCAAATAGCTGGTGACGTTTTGCTTCCAATGAAAGTGAAATGGAAAAAAATTGTATTACACTGAAATAATGGGTGCTCACAGAATCCTTTCTCTAAGCAAAAGTGCTAAGTAAGCAGTGAGTGGAGAGGAATTTTACCTGTGCCTGTGATTTGGTTTTGAAGCACTAAGGACTCAGGAATTCTGAAAGAGTTGAATTGTTTTTCAAATTCACGGGAAAAATATCTAAACCAAACTCACAAAATCAGCTGATTGGCAACTGCCCCAAAATTATTATGAAAAATTAGGTTTCAAATTGGCAAGACAGTTACTTACATCTTCTGGGTTGAAGTAAGGGCATCCAGTTGTAGTGTGTGAGTGGTACTGCTGAATGACCAGGCAGGAATCAACTGCAGATGGTGCTGATGGGCTTTTTGCACAGATCAATTTGCATCTTTTGTCCCCTGTACAGGGAATCCCTCAATTATGCTTCTGAAATACCAAGGTTAGAAATGAGAGGTTAGGCAATATTTCCAGCATCTACAAAATGTCAGTTCTGTAAAACAAGCAATCAGCTCACCTGTCAACATGGAACTCAAACACATCCTTAAACTTATATCAAGCTTTGCTGTAAATCCTGAACTTCTTGAAATCAAGGAGACTCAGGGTAACTTAAAGGCTGAAAGTTTTCAGGCAGAAAACAGTGACTTCAGTAGAGCCTCTCCCATGTGTGTTGATGCAAATGGGAGGAGTGAAATTAGGTACACAAGATGCTGAGTAGAAGAGCAGAGAAGTGTGGGATGGTAGCTGAAGGGGCATAGGATGACACTGGCAAAAGCATTTTCAAAGCTGACAGCCAGAACCAGGCAGTTAACACATGTAAAACAAAACATATATAGTAAATGCAGATATAATGTGGAATTACAAACCAATGAAGAAAAAGCAAGGTTTATATTGTGTTAGGGAGCAGATAAAAGAAGTGCCAAGTGGCCTTAGGGAATGAACAGGAAATTATCATCATTATCATACTCATGGCAAAAGACTGGGGCCACTGATGACTCACCACAACATCTCTGCCCCAAGTCAACAACTAAGGGACCTGGAGGGCAGTGGAGGATGAACAGACAAAAGTCTCAGCTTTAGGAAGTGTGTGTAGCCATTGTTATTCTACCATTGTAAAGACTTTTACTATAATAGTATTCTTCCCATATTTGGGTGGTAATTGTATGAATTATATGAATTATTGGCAGACAAAATTTGAATGACACAAACAAGGAATTCCTGACTTTGCATATGAGATATGTTTCTTTTGCCTAATACATGATTTCTAGATCATGTACCAAATGCAAAGTACCATCTTTGTATTTATTTTAGAGTACAACATATTAAAAATCACCAAGGCAGCAGATGTAAACATATTAATAACTTCCCAGCTTCCATGAATTACATGAAAACAAGCATTGACCCATAGTCCTTAAGATTTCAGCATTCACAGAAATTGTGGTTTTCAGTAGAAACACTGTGTCCATATAGGAAGATCATTAAAATTACAACTCTTCCTGATGGAAAACTGCCCTAATTTATAAGCTTAACGAGTGACACCCAGGTGACTATTTCATGTATTTCTGTTGCTAAATGACCATCATTAAAGATGTGGGATGAACCACAGTTTATCTCTTCTTACCTTTTAGATCTCAGAAATGTTTAAGAGGAGGATACATTCATGACCGTTGAGCTGTAAGTTTCCTTCAGCAAAAAACCCCAGTTGTTCTACATATTTACGTCAATTCATCCTGCCAATAGTGCAGGATGTATCTGAGTAAAGCAAAAGGTCTAACAACTACTGTTGCTCTACATCACAGACCTAAAGCATGTTACTTCAGGCGACAACAGATATCAAAGCTATCCATAGAGTGAGTGTGTGCATTCCACACGTGTGCATCACTGTGTTAGTTTCTTCCTGTTTCAACCCGACGTATCAGGAATGTTTTGCAATGCATAAGCCAAATCAGCTCAGTGTGATTCATGGGAACTTCCTCCTGACAGCCAGATATGGTCTGACCCCAGAGCCAGCCAGGCTGTTGATTGCCCTGCTCATGACCAAGCAAGCATGCACAGCTCATCCCAGTTGTGGATAGCATTTAACCGAAAATTTAAGAATTGGTTTTGGCCACTGTAAATTAGTCTGCCCTGCCTGCAGAACAAAAAAACTGATATTGTAACAGTTACACTGAAACTGAAATGTTTGTGGGCATTAGCAGGACCATATCAACAAGGTTCTTGCTAAGTAGAGGAGGAAGATGAAGACCTTGAGGAATATTAAATGCTTCAATCACACTGTATGTGTAAAAAAAAATGTACAGAAAAGACTTTTAAAAACAAAACAAGGTGCAACTTTCAGGCCCAGTGTGGTTCATAAAATAGCATGTAGAATCATGGTGGTCTTCAGCCTGTAGCTCACTTTGAGCTCATTATATAGCACTCTTTTACAGCTTAAAGTCAAATGTAAAAATGTTTATATTACATGTCATAACAGCTGTAGCACTTCAGTCTTTTGACTTGCGTTTAATATTACCCCTGCACTAACTGAAACTGGACACAGTTTTGCACAGAAACTTGTGAAATGTGAAACTTGATGGTACTTGTTTTCATCTCATACGGAGCTCCTGGGCTCTGTCACACAAATATTTCTCATTTCATGATTCACTGGTCTGAGGCACCACAAAAGCCCCTTTGGAGATGTTACAGCTGATCATCTCCATCTGTCTCTCATACATGCACAAACTCCACAGCTGCCACTTCCTAAAATCTGTATGTTATTTTAGATATCAGCTTAATAATACTGTGGGAAAAGGCCTGTACTTTTATCCTTGTTCATTGAACAAATTCTGTTGCTTTTGAACTCTACTGGGAAACAAAGAACTATGATTTCTTTAAAAGTTTTATTTCTGTTCTGGTTAGTAGTAACTTCTGCTTACAGGCATTCATCAAGAACTGCATAATTGAAGTTACTAAAATAAATGAAAAATTTATGACCTTATATAATGCAAACATAGTAGCTGATTTGCATTGTGCAATGCTTTTGTCAGTGACACATGAACATGATGTACTATTTAATACTACTTTCACCTTGATCAGTTTTAAAAACAATGACGGTACATTATTTTTATATAGGGATCCTTTAATTTCACCCATGTAATTATAAATTACAGATTCTACCACCATGAATCAGACTAGTATTTTTACATTATTTTTATATAGTTTTACAGTATTTTTTGAGACCATCTATATACATCCCTTTGCAGTTAGAATAACTTTTATTTCTTAGAGGTACACAAATATCAAATGACATTGCATTTGATAATAAACAGTGCCAGATTCTTATGGGACATCCAGCCATAAGATCAGAAATTATCTTCATTAAAAGCACTGATCTCTGTAGGTTAAAAAAATGGTCAAATTCCATGTCTGAACCACTTTGGAGAAGTGTTCTTCAGAGTAGAGAGGTAATTCATCCAGCCTGCTATGTGTCAGTCAGTCAGCCCTCAGTCAGTGATGTAGCAGCCACGAGTGACAGTTCAGCTGCCTGCAACACTGGCTTGTAGGATGACTCCTGAGTCCCACACAGTTAGATTCCCCCAGGATTCCTCCCTGGAAAGCAGCGTTCTCTGCCAGGTTACTGGGCCTTGAAGCTGGTGCTGAGAGCTAGTGAAAAGGAGGAAGGGAGTTCAGGTTGCCTCCAGCTTGACCCAGTCCTCAGGACTGCTGTGGCACATGGGGCAACTCTGCAGCAGTCCATCCCTTTCTCTCTCCCTTCCACACGTCCACACTGCATTCCTTTAAAGATGAGTATGTGTCATTTAAAAAAAATATTTATTTTAAATTGACATCACTGTAGTAATGTTAGTACCATTTCTTTCCTTGCAATAAAATAATTCTCCCCATTTTTATTGGTGGGGAAGGAGATTAGGGGTCAGGTCTATCCATCAGAGGTTTAACTCTGCTTTCCTAGAGCACCTGGCTCCTTGGAGACGTTACCCATGGTACCTGCTGTGATGTGCATGAAAGCATGAAAATCCTGGAAAGAGTTTACCCATTTGCATGATTATGCAGTCAGAGTACTCCTTGGGGACAAGCAAAGACACGGGCTGGAGACGTTCTTCCATGGTCTGTTTATATATTTCACATGCACCAATCCTAAGCTGCAGTGCATAGGCAGTCCTTGGAGCAGACACCACAGCTGAGGCCTCCTCCCACCAGGAGGATGACTTAAAAAACAGGCATGGGAAATGTGTTTCCTTTTGCACTCTGATTAGAAGTGGCACAGATGTTATCCAACTCCCAGGTCTCAGTTAGGTGGAGCAGAAGGTCAGGGTTCTTTCTTGTGATGTAGGTTTGAAAATTCTCAGCCAAATGAGGACAATGAACCTGGCTTCCTCAAACTGTGACTGAGCTGGCTGTTACCAGGATGGAATATGAGCAGCAGGTGTAGCAGTGACCTCTGCCAAGAGGCATAATCTACTCAGGCAGCCCTGAACCTGCTCAGACAATGCTTAAAGAATTAAAACTCTTCAGGAATGAGCTGAAGTTTTCAGGAGCATAATTTTGGACATAAGCAATTAAAGTAAGACTTCCCCAAAAGAGAGTCTGGTTTGGATGTAGATCCTGCATAATTCTTTGAATTCAAATATCATAACCTACTAGGGAATTCTTCTTTATCACACTTCTAATGCCTAAATAATTTGTCCTAATGTGTCCTGACTTGCATTTAGTTCCATACCCAGCAGCAGGTATGGGAAGAATTATTGCAAGATACAGCTACAGGGATGGATCAAGGACAGTTTTTGGATCACATTGGCTTTCTCTTGAGGACCCCCTTTCACAGGATTGGCCATACGCAGGATTGGCCTTTCTCAAACTGGACAATATGACTTTGCTACAGACCAGCTGTTAAGGTTCCAGGACTCCTCATGTATTTAATTTCTTCTTCATATAGATTTCTATTAGTTAAATTCCTTGCTGATTTCATAGGTAATTATGTTACTTTTGTTCCATTAATAAATTTCGGTCAGCTTTAAAAATTTCATTACAAGAACATGTGCATTTACTGCACCAGATAATTTACTGTTATCTCTAAAGCTAGCAGCAGTTACTGTCAGGAGTAATTGGATGCTAAAAGTCTCTTTACTGAGGTCACACTGATGACAGACGAACACTTTGGCTTAAGAAGAAGGTAAGGAAGACAATACAAAACATGCTACATTAACAAATAAGTGCAGAAATAACAGGAAAAAGAATTGTTAAATTTGCATTGCCATACATGGATGTGTGCCTTCTGAGAAAATAGTTGCTAGCTTGAAAATGGATAAGGAGAGGCACAGTTTAGGTGACAGAGTCCTCAGAAGAATGAGCAGATTCTTTCCAAACAAAGGGACTCCTCTTAAAGGGTGCTGAGGTTGCTAAAAGGAGATGCAACTTTTGAAAGGCAGAAGCTTCTAGAAGAGAAATCCAGTCAGAACCACTAAATACCAATTGAGTTGGTATGGCTGGTCTTCTGTAAGAATTGCAGACCCTGCTGAAAATCATGATTATACTGACTAATCTCTAACAGTAATGAAAATCTCCAGAGCCTTCTGGGAGCCTTAATGATTTATAAATAACCTGAGGATTTGTTTGCATTTTTCAGGGGCAATGGATGTTTCTCTATGAGAATAACTTACATATTTAATCTTTAATATCTATATCTTTTCCCATATTTGAGTTTATTTTTTTCTGTATTTTATATTTCGCCTTTTGTCATCAACTTTGGATTAATTACTTAAAAACTTGATGTCACATGACAGATTTGTGCATTAAGGATTTCTATATACAAAGCAGAGGTTGAAGAGATAAAATTTGCATAATTCTAAAGATGGTAATTATTCATATAAAGTATTCAAAATACAGTATACCATCCAATTTTGATTTCAAAGGGAATTCTGTTCCAGCTTATTAGAAGAAATGCAATTATTTATTTGTCTTATTTTAGAGCTTTGCTTTAGTGCCAGACTTCTTGGAAAGGATGATTTCTGGACAGGCTAAATTAAAATTGATAAGCAACAGTTAGGCCTGTTCTCTTGCCTAGACAGGAGTTATCTTTCACACCACCCTGTGCAATCTCAGCAGAAGTGTTTAGGCAGTGGAACTGCATTTCCCGTATTTTCTGTTTTTTTAGCATTGTATAAAAATGAGGAGAAACAGCTTCAGAACATCAAAGTCCTGGGATGCTGCTAACATAGGTTTACTCCTATTAGTTTTTGTTTTTTTTTCCTGTGCTGGTGGGATACTTTACAAAGCAGTAGAGTACCAGCAGGGTCCACAAGTAGACTGAACTTCTCAGAGTCCTTTACAAGTACTCACCTCTTTCCACTTTAAAGGGCAATGGGAAATTTAGTTTAGAAAAACTCATTCAGCCCTCTTCCAAACACAGGCATCTAAAAATGATACATCTTCAAAGCTGGATCTGAGGAGCTCTGGATCTGAGCCAGGGCTTTTATGAACTTGTTTTTATTGAGGAATAGGAAGGGAGGAGAATATGACAGTACTCAGTGTTAAAATGTTCCAAATTAATATGTTGCACGGCACAGCATGAATGTTGTTGTTGTAAATTTGTTATTGCTGACAACAAATGGGAGAAAAGAAAATCTCAGCTGTTTACTTTTATGACTGGCCTATTTATCTAAAACCTTACCTGTCTCACATGGAATTATAGATGACTGCTAAATAAGTAATATGTATGCATTGCACCTGAATAAAGTATTGCTTGAGAAACAAGACATACTCAACTTCCCAGAAGCATAACAATCACTCTTCAATCTTCCATTCTCAAATGGAAGGAGAAAATATATGAAATACACCTGGAGATATACTGTGTTGTTGCAAACACTGCTAGTATACGTATGTGATATACTACACTTTACTGAATGTCAGTGAATTTCTGAAACCTCTAAATCCATCAGGAAATAAATGACAATGGGGAAAGACAAAACAAGGTAAAATAGGACACTGTGAGAAATGAACCATCTTGTTGGTGGAACGAATTGATACTTTGCAGGAAATGCCCCCAGAGAAGGTGTGACCAATTCCTGCTGAGCTGTCTAATAGCATCAGTGTACACCCTGCAGATAGTTGTAGGCCAAAGGCTAGAACAGAAAAGAAATGACATTCACAAAAGAAATAGATAGATTTAAGAGATAAAATAAAGTAATCTAGATTTTTCTGGTAAGTTCACAGCCCACTGTTTGCTTTCTGAGACAAAGTTGATTAACACCTCTGTGTTATTTTGAATCATTTATCTGCTTTTATTAGCCATGAGCCATTGGCATTTTGAGAACTCTCAATTTAATGGAAGTATCCTTCTTAATGTAAACAAAGTGTGACACTTTTCATACTCCTGTTGTTAGGATTTTTGCAGTGACTACCAGAAATCTGTCACAAAGCAGGCTTGATTTTTTTTGTTTGGGTTTTTGTTTGCTTGTGTTTGTTTGGGTTTTTGTTTGTTTGTTTGTTTGTTTTGGATTTTTTTCCTGTTTTATTTTTTGCTTTTTTGTTTCTATAGGCATTAGATTAGACTCAGGAGAGAATTTGAAGTCTCCCTTCTACAGATCAGCATTAACAGCTGTTGGTCTGGAGGAGTGTTCTCTAAAGTGTGGCCAGCATTAAATCTTGCTCAGAAAGCAGAACCATCAATATAAAGTGCAGACATTGAAAATCATGCCCATTCCTGATATGTATAAAGGTTTAGCTCTTTGTAGAAGCTCCTCTTGTCCACTGTGACCAGAACACACAAGGGGCAGAAGTAAGCTGAAGCTGGTCTGACATGGAATTTGCACTGGATGAACTAAAGTAGTGCTAATAATTTTGATCAAAGTAAAAATGATATCTAATCATGTTTCTTTATCTGATTTTAGTCGTGATAATCTGATTAAAATTTGAGCTCCATACATATAGTCCTGATAGTTATGATTCCCATTTGGCTCATTAAAGCTTGACTGTCGTTCACCCTTTAGGTCGGGGAATAAGTATGGATTCATCTCGATTCAGGTCCCAGCCTTTTCCTTTTTACATTTTGCACTTGCTGCAAGGTCGAGGGGGAAAAATGTTCAATATAAATGATCCCTGAGGGTCCTTATTAGAAACACAGCTGTTCAATGATGGCAAAGCTGTTTAGAATTACTCTAACACCAATTCAGTTAACTACTTTGAAATCTTTCAAAAGTATGCAATATTAACTTTTGTCATCTTTTCATTTTAGTGAACACACCATATAGAATGATGTCAAAACCTTTTTGAACAACATTAAGAAGACATTAACTGTATTAAATTAACAACAATGACACTTTCAGCTAAGCCTTAGAGTCCCAGCAAAAAAAAAAAAACCCAACCAAAAAAAAATTTTTCTTTGAGAATTTTTTCCTTAAATCAAAGCTAATTTGATTTTTTCCTTTCCTTAGTTCTGTATTAACCCATTGCTATATCATCTCTTCATTAAAGGTCTGGATTTATACCAGCATGATTAAACTATAAATACTTTAAAAATGTCAACAAGGGCTTTTTTATTTTAGTCAGAATTTTTCTGTTATCCAAAGGTATTAAACCTCATAATTGCTGTTGACACATCTTCTCAGCTTAGTCTTTTAGGACTTATCAATAAATTATTCAGGAATGCTTAATTTTAAAATGTTTAAAATTTCTGCCTTCTGTTTTGTGTCCTTGGTTGTTATTTTGGGAGCTCTAATACGCAATGACTTCCTTCAGCTGCAGATCAAGAACCTTTGTTGAATATAGTCTTTCCACATTACTGACCTATCATTTCTGCCCAACTGCTGCTCACAGCTGATGTTAGGGCTCCTGCCTCCTAGAAACCTTCTTTCATATTCTGTAGGCTTTGACCTGCTCTTTCCTTCTACCTGTTTTTTCCTGATTCCATATAACTTTTGTTAATTATTCTCACCATTTAAGGCTCATTTTATCCTTTTCTGTTTTTACTCTGCTCCTAGATGAAGCTGAATTATTTTATGCTGTATGTAGTGTTCTCTCCATGTGAGATCTTATAAACTTATCAAGCATTTTTAACCTCATTTCAATTATCACTCTTTTTGTTTCCTTATTATAATTATCTTTCCCAGCTGACTTAACTTATGATTAGTTTCAGATTGTTGAAACTGGATCCTCTGAAGCACAAAAATTTCCTGCTGAGGGTTCATTCTTCTTGCAGATGACAAGTATAATAAAGCTATAGTCACTTAGCTCAGAAAGGTTAGTCCTCTTTAGCTAGTGAGATGAGATGTAACATAGGACTCCTTCAAGTTAGATGAGAAAATTGTCTAAAATATTTTTAGATATATCAAGGGCATTTCAGCACTGTCAGGAAAAGACTTTCAGCTTTTCCTGATTGTAGTTGAACATACACAAAGTAATCCTCTTTCTTTTCAATATTTTATAGCAGGTAGAATTGGTCAAATGTTTTTGAATGAAAAAGCTTGGTTGGCAAATTTTTATTTAATCAGTTTTTTAAGCTGATTAATGAAAAGGGCTTGAATGTTTTCTTAAGATTAAAAAAGCTCCTTTTGTTCTGTTTGGGTTCTACCTTTTAGACACACATGCAAAAGGAAAATAAGTTGACTTTTAAAATGAGGGTATTAAAAAATACCATTTAATAGAAATACTATGCAAAAACACCTTTGAAATCCTTCTGATGTTCCCACACATGAATTTTTTTTCTCTGGCGCATCATGTTGCAATAGGTGGAAAAGTCTGGAGTACAAGATGAAGAATCAAGGGGCCTCACCCAAGTGTTTGGATCTGCATATAGGGCAGCTTTGTTGAAGTGGGGCTGGGGTTGGGATAATGGTTCCCTTGCTTAAGGGAACTAAGCAAAACTCCCTGGCTTCTCCCACCCATTAGCTGCTTCTGTTGTCGCATAAGCACTGCTTCACATATGGAGGCACATATGCCCTACTGCATATGAAGGAAAAAAAGGAAGGTATGAAAAGGTTTTGAAAGGATTTACTTTATCTTCCAGCTTAGTGTGCTGTTCCAGAGCAATCCAAACCAATGGCATGCAGCGCTGCTTTTCCTGCTCACTGAAAAATTCAGCAGGAAAGGGCAGAGCAGGAAGCCACCTCTGGGAAAGAGCAGAGTACAGTCATTTCATCCCTATCCTGCTGGAGCAGGAGCAAGAGCAACGCCACTGCAGGATTTCTGACTCCTTCTCAGAGAGTGAAGCAAGAAGCTATTTTTAGGAGGCCTTCGGTCTACTGCAAGTTGCCATGTTGTTGATGTAGTAATCAGTTGTAACAATATAATACTACAGCCATGAAGTTACCTGGAGTGAGAGGGCAGAATTTGCAGCTTCCCTTTAGAAACTGCTTGGTAATTTTTAGTGGCTGTGTGTACACAGCCATGGTCTGAGTTTTCTTGTAATTTATTTTTAAGTGCTGCTTGAAAACAGACTGGATTAAGACAAGAATGGTATTATGAATGCAAATGTTTGCAATTTCTGGAAAGCCTTTTACATTTGGATTTAAGTGATAGAGAAAAAATATAGTTCCATGGTAACATATAGGTTTTGATCCCATGGAGTTTAACATTCTGGAAATCTAAAGGGAGCTGTCATATAAAACATAGTAAAGACAGTATATGTCACTGAATTATTTACTTCCCTAAAGGGAATAGAGAGGTGTTGCTTTTTGTATATATAAATTCAGTGGCACACTCACCTCAGGAAATTCAACTTCTTTCAGCACAGGATGAGATTTATTAGTGTGATGACATGAGGCACTTAACTCAGGAGATATTAATTACCAAACCCAGGAGGAACTCATTTCAGTAAATCAACAACATAAACCTATCTCCATGCACAAGATTGTGCACTGTCGGTCACTTTTAAACAGAACAGTTCTATATTTCTTTTAGTTTCATAAAATGATATCTGTGACATAATTTCTCTGACAGATTGATCTAATTAAATAATCACAACAGGCACATTTGGAAAATATTCCTGTTACTGGGTCATGGAAAGTTGACTATTATGGAAACTATTATACTCTCTGGGCAAAAAAAACTGTATCTAGGCAAAGATGAGGAAAAATCTTGCCCTCCCTACTATTTTCTGTGATTCTGTTCCTGACAGTTAATGCACTCCTTTGCTAGCCTTTCTATCATTTCGCTAGAGTTGTGTGGCTGCTTCTGCAAAGAAGCACTAAGAACACCAAATGTCTCCCAATATATTTAAAGGAATCAACAAGTGGGGAAAAAATTCTCATTGAGACATACCTTAATTTGTATTCATCATGGGAAGCAAGTTTGTTTTAATTTGCTAACTGAAGTAATGCCATTTAGGATCATGGAGGCAATCTACATGGGAAGAGAACTGCTTTAAGCTCTAGTCCACGAGTAGATTCCTGCAAACATTTGGAGCATTAATTAGGTTGCCAAAACTACTCAAAAAGAGTATGAATTTGCTGTGTACAGTCCAGGGTGTATCATATCACTAGGCAGCATTTTATATATTGGTGTTATTCTAGTGATTTCATTCAACTTTTTGTTTCTTCTTTTAAATGCATTTATAACCAAATGCAGAGTAATTCTTCTCTATCTTTCAATATATGTTGCTTCACTATGTTTCGTATTATTATGAGAGTCACAGAGTTAAACACTTGCATTATTATATGATGGGATGGTCATAACTCAAATTTCAACAAGAATTATCTTTATCGTTATAAACAAAATATTTCACATTTTTAATTATTTAGAATTGCATGCATGAAAACCAGTGGTTCATAAAGTGCCATTTTTTGACACCTCACAGTAATTTTAAATGTTTTGAAAAAACCCTTAAGTACCTATTTTAACAAATGGGTACGGCTTGTAAAAGGAAAATCGTGTATTCCAACTTCAATATTTAATGAAGCCTAAAACAATACGCTGAAAACAAGACTTTAGTTTTCATGGGTAATGAATCAGAATCTAAAAATGTAGTTGGTGGTGGCTTTCAAAACTAAATTCCCAAGAAAAACACAAGGATGACTTGCAGAAAAACTAGGTGTCTAAATCATCGGATGGGAAGCCCTCATCAGGTCATTATTCCTCTCTGTTCTTAGGATGCTTCTCAAGGTTGAGCTTTTGCCTTCAGTTTTCCCTTATGTTGGTAAGATGTGAATGTATTCCAGCATGTAAGACAGTATCTACAGGTAATATATTAGAAATAACATTTTTACAAGGAAATCAGAAGTATTTCTGTCCTCCTTTTATCACCTTATATCACCTTATTGATCGATGCTTTCAGTTGATACTCCTCTTTAAACAGATGACTACACTACGAAAAAACATTGTGATTACAACACCTCACTGTGATGGAGAAGGGGGTGTTAATGAACATATTTTAATAGTGCCACTGGGGAGCAATTCAGCAGAAAAGCTCTCATATTAACATTTCAGGGACTGATATGTAAATGAACTGCTGCACTGAAAAGTCCTGATGTCCTTCATAAGGCATCTGCCTCATTGGTAAAAGAGAACAAGAACAATATTTCCTGGGGGTGGCAAAGACTTTTCAAAAAGAATATTTCAGTGAAGAACTGCAAGAAACCATTTATTTACAGTAAAGTAGTTTCTGGTTTTATTGCTTTTGTTGTCTTTTTAAAAATAGTCAAATTGCAAAAAACAGAAGTAAATGACTCGGAACTCTCACTAGTTTTGAGCAGCACTACTGTCCACACAACTGCCAGAACAGTTTCAAACGTCTTCTTTCTCTTGTGTTGATGCTGAAAGAAGGATGCTGTTGTTTTGGTGGGGCTGCTGCAGTGGGAGTGTGAATTACGAATACAGTGTTACACATGCTTTATGTTTAAAGAAACAAGAGCACAGCCTTGTCGTTTACAGCTTTGAAAAACATCAGTGTTTTTTCTCCTTAAGTCTGAATTCCCTTAAGAGTGTGAAACACTGCATTATGTGTGTTAGTACTTTTTCAACAAATGCTTTATATTTTTACTTAATAGTGTTACCAGATGCCACACTTCTCCACTGGGTATGGTAAGTTGTTTACAGAGCTATCAGGGCACATAAAATTCATGCACATATAGAGGTTTCCTGATCCTCCTGGAAGTTATGGAAAATTGTGTTTTGTGAGGTCTTTTGGGAAGGTGGAAGTGTGAAAGGTTCATACTGATACTCAGAAGGTCGGCAGCAGGAAAGTGATCAAAACCCTGGAAAGCTTTGATCACTCTTCCATTGGATCCTCTAGGTTATGCTTGCTTTTCTTCCACATCATCTGGTCACCTTAAAAGCATCACCATTACAAAGAACCAGCAGGCCTCTTTCTGCTTTGTTGCATGCTGAGGAGGGGGACAGAGGGTGCTTTTATAGCTAGGTACCCTGATACCTACCAGGGCATTCAATCCTGCTGCAGCATGTGATGCTCCTCAAGATGTTTAAACTTGTGGTATAAATGGGTGATTTCAAAGCAACACATCATTTGTAAGGCTGTTTCCCAGCCCTTTCCCTGCAGCAGTGGCCATTGTCCTGTTTGTTGCAATGGCCTGAATGTGTGCCAGAACACATTTCTATAGTCTATCACCAGTAGTTGTTGGTCAGGGTGTTTGAGGTAATGGTGTTTCAGGGATATATTTGGCATAAAGCCTTTGTGACAGTAGGTCAGCCCAGAATGAGACTTTCAGCTCCTGGAGTATGAAGCCTGAGTTACTCCACCTCATGTGGATGCAGGTCACATAACACACAGTGCAACCCAAAACACTAAATATTTACCATCTCTGTGACCAAAGTCCTTCATAAGATACATATCTGAAGTTCTGGCCCTTTTTAAACAGCAGCCCCTGCCACATAGCTCTGTGCTCAAGAGGATGTATTTGCTAAAGACAACAAAGTGAATAATTTCTTTTTTTCTAGGGGAAACCTGACATAGAAATTCTGCTAGAACCTTATCAGCCCACAAGCAATTGCCTAAAGGTAAAATTTTCAGCACACCCATTCAGTCCCCTGTGCAGGGGGTCTGGAATCAAGATAATCAATTATCCCAGGCAATCTTTTTTTCTATAAGATGTTGTCTGCAACCCAGGAAATATGTACAGCATCCACACATGCTGAATGTAAGAGGAACCCAGAGGCAGGCTCTGAAATATGACTCAATCTCTTTCCAATTTGCTGATGGGACCACTGAGTTGCATATTTCCTATATGTGCAATTCGCAAAAAATATTGCAATTTTGGTTTTAAAGTACTGTTATGAAGGTTTCTGCTCTCCAACAGAGCACTGTGAATACAAATGATGTCAAGCTGCATGTTGACTGATACATAAAATGATAGACCTTCATTTCAAAGAGATCACTGCTAGTCATGAGCAAAGGGAAGATTAGGATATACAAGATGAAGTTGAAAAGAGAATAAGAATGTGTATTATGTCAGTGTGTGTGTGTGACAAACACAAAGAAAAAAAGTGCTTCAGAAGCATATTTAATTCTCTAAGCCCATGTTAAAAGTTCAGTGATTTATAGATTTGAAATGGTTCCAAACAAATATATCACAGACAGACATACCAGGTGTTTCTGATTAGCAAATTAGCTAAATCCTATGCAAAATATTATGGGATTGAATTTGGAAAAAAAGCAAATTGTATTGGAAAGGCTAAATATAATTGTTATGGCGTAAAAAAATTGCTAATGAAACAAAAAACCCCCTGAAATTAAAATTACGATATTTTTTACACCCTAATAAATGGATTATCTAGGTACTGTATCTGCTCATACATACATCTACTTTCTGCAGCTAACAAAATCAGAGAATTCACTGGAGAATTGTGGTTAACATTTGAATTCAGAATATTTGAGTTGGCAATTTTAGCTCCTGGATTCCCTGAGAATTCCCAGGTACTTTTGCACAGATACTCAACTCCACTATTTACAGAAATGTTTTTTCAAGGAAACGCAGACTAGAGCTATACATCAATATGGACGATTTTTTTTTTTCCAGATACTTCATGATGATCTGCTTTGATCTAAACACATTTATAATAATATACAATTATAATTACATTGGATGTTCTTTAGGACAGGAATGATATGAAATGCATTTACAGTGCAATGTATCCATCGCAGTTTTAATTAAGATAAAAAGCAATTAATTAATTACAGAGCAAACTGATATGGATGCTAGTCTGGCCTTCATCACTGCATTTTCACAGTGACTTATGTTTGTCCTATGAAAGTGAGACCTGCCAAGCTGTTTTTGTTTTGTAGCCAACTCTCAGATTGGGTGTGTTTTGGTTAGCAGAATTTACATAAGGAGAGCACTCTTTTTGCTTCTGATAGATTCAGTCAGCATTGTATATTGACTCTTAGCTAGATCCTCACATTTTTCAGCAGCCCATGGTGTCTTGGTAATAGAAAACTTTTGCCTTGCCTTACACAAAGCAAACCTTGCCCTTCACTCCAGGTGCCTGGTAAATTCTAAAAAAGTTTATGTCAGCTGTAAATGAGCACCCTTAAGACTGGCCTGTGCATGGGTGACTGCCTAGAGTTTGCAGTCTCTGCTCAGACATTTGGAAAGTCATGAGTGTGGCCCAATTGCAGGTGACCCTCACTAAGTCATGGACTGGGGCAAGTAGGTGAGTCACCCCTGAGTACACTGCATGTGAAATGGTGTCAGGAGCAGCTGGGAGCACAGCTTGCTCCTGCATTCACTAATATTTTACCCAGACTAGGATTCACAGAGCTGTTGCAGGCAGCCTAAGGCTCACCTTGGGAGCCCAAGGCTCATCCAGATATGTCTAGTGGTATATAAACAGTTCATTAAACACTTGGTCACTCAGGGACCCTTCTCTTCCAGATGATGCCCTGGAGTTCCCCAGCTGGGATTTGTTTCCAGATTGGCTGTCAGTTTCAAAAAAAAGCTGATCTTGAGAAATGCCTCAAAGGGACAATTTAGAAATGCCCACCAGAGCCATTAGAAAGTTCTGGGAAAATCTGAAACTAAGACAGCATGAGTAAAACCCATCTACCCATTCTCTGAAACAAAATAAAAATTCAACACAATTTGCTTTAATGTCAATGATTGCAGTGAACTTTTAATTAAGAAAACATATGTGGAGCAACAGAGTTCTCTGCTGAAGCATTTCACTTCTGCACTTGGTACAATCCCAGGAAAATCCTCCAATCAGTTCATCTTGTAGATGAAACAATTAATCAAACTACTCACATATTTCAAAATGAGAAACAGAGTGCCAGAGATTTCCTGCTGCATTCAACCCATTTTTAAAGAAAGGGAAAAATCAAACAAATTTCTCTGATGGAGCTTTCCAAAATTCTGTATCTTTTCCATTAAGCAAATTTTTCGGTGTTTAATGTAAGCTCCACTTTGATTAGGAAAATTGCTGTAGGAAGGATCAGGCATCTTAAAAAAAAAAAAAACCAAACAAACAGCAACCTGCACTCTTGCTGTATAGCTTCCTTGTGGCAAGGATCTGTAACAAGTTATTGCTTCTCAATTATCACTTCCTAGCTGATTTTTGAGAAAGTAAAGCTATTGCTCACAGGGATGTTAGCAAACTGTATGCATAAGCCAGGTGGGTTAGTTTGGCTTCAACAGAAGCAAATAGCAGGAATTGCTATTTTTGTGCTATTGTTCCTGCAATTAAAACAAAACACATTAGAAAAATGTGATAAGATGGAGAAGTTCTATTTGGTTTTGTACTGTATCTTCCCCCCTTCTTTTGTACTGTATCTTCCCTCCAGCTGTGGGAGAAGCTGGTGTGGCATAGATAGTGACTTTTGGTGTGATGTGACACCACTTGAACTCACAAGTGATTATCTAGTGTTCTCTCTTTTTCTCCTGGGGCATATATCTTAGATTTGTGCCCTGAAGATCTCATTGGTGTGGGCTATCTCCTACTGCTCCACTAGGGCCGTACTGGTTACCACAAGGCAGGACTGGCATCTTCATTTACAAGGGAGGAGGAGCTACACTAAAAGGAAAGATGGGTTTACCTATGGAAGTAAGGGAGACCTTTTGGAAAATATGTCTCAGCCCATAGCTAGAGTCTGTGATTTCCTTTATCTGAAAATTCACTGGAAGTAAAGGACCCAGTTATATCATTTGGTGTGGAGTACTTTGTATACTTAGTAATGAAAAAATGTTCCCTTCCAGTTCAAGATGTATGGGGATGTATGTGGACTCTTCTACCACCACTAGAAATCCAACCACACCATTCAGATCTGGACAAAAGGATACAGAGAACCAAGTTGACAGAGGACCGAGGATTATCAGGTCCTAGGGAAGCTCAACAGACAACATCATGAGGTCCTTGGATGAAATGGGAAAACTTTTCCAAAAAAACCAATAATATTTGACGTACATAAAATTTGTCTTCAAAAATTCATCTCAGAGTAATTAGAAAGCAAAACTGGGAAAGCTGTGGGTTTTTCCTCACTTTCTTCTCTGAATTTTATTTTCATTTTCAGGGGAGGAGAAGGTCAAATTGTGTTTAAAATGAAGGTGTTTGTGACTATGATATAGAAAAATATCTGCCGTTTCTAATTAAACTTGGTTTCACTGACACTCATTGGTGCCTCACATATGCATTCTTGAGAATAAGGGAGAGTCTTTGCAGAGTATGTTGTTTCCTTTTTCAGACTCATTTTTATGACTGTAACACTCTTAGAACATGTTTATCAGTGTTCAAATATACTTTTAAACACACTGCTGATATATCTGATATTTCTAAATATTCACAAGATTTGAATGAACTCTCAGGCTGACTGAATTTGGTCTAAATTATGAAGCATGTAAGAATTAATGGATGCAACTAGTTCTACAACTTGGAAGGGAGTCAACTTCACCATCACATGAGGTTTCCAGGTTATTTTAAGGCTGTCAGTAACCAGAAATGACACTTTTAAGCATGTTAACTTTCCAACGGGAGGCTAAATTTTACTGTGTGGCAATTTAATTCCCCGTCAAGTTACACATAATGCTTCCATTATCATGGGGTTGGACAGCATTCTCTCCAAAACTTGTCCTTCAGTTTTATCAGTTTCTTATGTGAGTAAGGCTAGGAAACCCAGGTAACCCATTTTACAGATGTAGAATGGAAACCAACACAGTTGATTCTTCAGCCTAGAGAAGTGGAGGTTCTGGGGAGGCTTTATAGAAGCCTTCCTGTACCTAAGACAGATATAAAGGGACTTTTTACAAGGACTTGTAGGGGGAATGGCTTCAAGATGGCAGAGGGTAGGTTCAGATTAAATATTAGGAATAAATTATTTCTTGTGAGTGTGATGAAGCCCTGGAACATGTTGCCCACAGAAGTGGCAAATGCCCCCTCTATGGCACTTTCCAAAGACAAGCTGGATGGGGCTTTGAGCAACCTGGTCTAGTGAAAGGTATCCCTGCCCCTCGTAGGGGCACTGGAACTAGAGGATCTTTAAGATGCCTTCTAATCCAAACCATTCTATGATTCTCTATATTAAGGTGATTCCTGCAGTGCTATGTTCCAGTGTAGAGGACAAGCAAAACTGCTGAAATGCACTGCTAAATGTCTGCTAAGAATTTGAAATGTTCCTGTATTTTGCCTGGGTCTATGTTGCTGCTCTTCTTAGACCAGTTATTTACCCTATAGGCAATATTCTGAAAAATACTTTGTTACTACTGAACTGTTCAGTGATGTGTCACCTTTCAGTCTTCACAGCCTCAGGGTAGGTATTCAGGGTCTTACTGTAATAGCTGCTTTACAAACTGTTGTAATGTCTACATAGGCTGGTTTTAAAACCCATGTCTAGCTTCAGGGTGTGCGACAAAATCAACAATTTTATTTGGCAATATCATACCACAAGCTATTTGAAAAAATAAAGGACTGTATCCTAACCCCCTACCTTCTTAGAGAACCAGGCAATTACTGTGTCTGCGGGAGAAATTCCCCCTTCCTGTTAGAATTCATCATAGCCATCAGCCATTTTCAGGAGCTGATGGCTTGTCTCACATACTAATGTGAGATGCCACGATACGGGGGCATCTCCATCCACTCTCAATTATTATCTTGGATAGAAAAATTTAGATTGTTTATCCAGTGTGTTGGCGACTACATATGAAAACGTCAACTTATGAAAGCTCTTACCATGAAAATACAGTTCAGCTGGGAGTGGGTGTTCTTAGCTGTTCTGGTTAAAAATTGAGATTTTGGGAGTATGGCATCTGATCCTCTCAAGACACAAGCACTTGAGTCATGTTGTGAATGCCTAAAGCTGGAGAGGAAAATAGAGAAATTAATTTCCAGAGAACTGCTTTTATTTTTTGTCTTGCCTGCCACTATTGTTCTAGAATTGTATTACAGCCTATGGCTTAGCTGTGATATGTGCTGTACTAGCATGGAGTGAGATATTCCCAGGTACACACATCTCACAACCAGATGTACAAGACAGACCAAGAATATAGTTGAGCAGTGGTATAAATTGAAATGTTATCTGATTATGTCAGAAAATCAAGACTCCTTTTTTTTTTTTTTTTTTTTTTTTTTTTTTTTTTTTTTAACACATAGATCTTTGAGTGAAATCAGAAAAAATCAGGAGCCAATATGAAGCAAAATATAGCACCTGTTGGTTCTTTTTCTTCTGGTCATTGTTTTCCTGCTGCTGCCATCGCTGGCACTTCACAGAGCTCTCCACTTCTAGGTCTGTCACTGCCACTGGGCTGGGAGAATGAGAGGTTACACATTAGGACAAAGAGTTTCTCAAGTCTGAACAGCTTTCCAAGAAAAATGCAGTTTTGAAAAATTGCAAAACACCTAAGATATGTAACATCACCAACAGCCAAGGTGTGCAGAATGGAGTGTAGCATAGTCCTAGCTCTAACATGCACTTCCTGTGTGACCTTGGCCAACTCACTTGGCTTTTTTCTTCTAGGTTTTTCTCCCTCTTTTGGATGTAACATCTTTTAAACAGGTAATTTCTTTCAAAACAGACATTGTACAGGAATCTTTTATTAACTTAGGCATCTAATCATCCCTAATACAGATTTCAGTCACAGATGCTTTCCCCCTCAGGGGAAAAACACATCTAGAAATGTTCCAGCTCTTCCATTGACTACCTGGGAATGACAGTATAAATCAGCAGTGGTATAATAGACACAGAATAGCTTGAATAGTAAGCGCTGACTTTCTCAGGAAATTTCTGATTTGATCTTGAAAAACTTGGTCTTTCCATTTTCCATATAGTTGTACCAAAAGAGCTACAAAAGAAAGAGAGGTAAATTAAACCCTTTATATAAGATGCCAAAACCTCAGTCCAAGTGAAAGTGGCATATTACTTAGAAGGGGGTACAACATTGTGATACACTGTTCATGACTGTAGTGAACTGAAAATGGGGAAAAAATATTATTAGCTTTACTATAGATTTCTGGCTGGTTAGTACTCACAGAACAGTCTGCTGTCTGCTATTGACACACCCTTCAAAGTCAGGCATGGCAACTGTTTTGAGATTATAATCATGGATAGCCTCCTCACTGTCTGCTTGAATCCTTGATCCACCAAGACACCCATGATGTTATCACAAGATCCACACAGTGCAAAGTAGGTGATCCCAGGGAGAGAAATTAGGTCACCCTTACATCCTTTCCTTTCTAGCCAAATCCTGAATACCTGGAGAAAGGGGGCTTTTGATCCCTTTGCCCTTACTTCTTATGACTTACTCATCATTTTGAATATTTTCCTCTTGCTTTCTGCTTACAGCAAGACTCAAGGCTGGAGTGGCTACTCAACGCACCTATCCCCTCCATTATACCTGTGTGAGCTCATGAGGTAGATCATAAGTGCCCTGTTTGGCCTAAAACTTGTACATTTTTGCCAGATCTCAGAGTAGTTTAGTGGTTTAGTGCTCCTCCCCTCAAAAACACATCAGGAATAAAGCTGACTGTTCCTAACTCTGTTTGCACTCTCTCATTCCCTTATGGGTTTGCTTATTGTATTAAAGGGAGAAAGGATGGGAATTGATAGGAGCACATGAACTACAATGACCTCTATGCAAATTTAAAAAGCAATTGTTATCTCTAGTATAAAAAGACTCAGAAGTAGATTCATCTGTAAAAGCTCTCTGTTGCTAAAGGGAAAGCAGAGACACCTAATATTGTTACTATGGAAGTCTAGTGTAATAGAAAAAATATTGAGATTTGTAAAGCTAGTGTTCTTTTTCACTCTATTTTCCTTCCAAATCCTGCAAGATTATAAAAATTTCCCATGGGGGACCTGCCCTTGGCGCATTTAGCTTTTCTACACTACCGGAGCAGTGAGCAAAAAAAACCAACCCAAACCAGCCTGAAAAAAAAAAATGTTACTCATCTCATGAAGGCACATAGCACAGACACTCAATTTGGTGTTGTTAAATTGTGCTGAGGTGTGAGATGTCTGCACCAGGGACTATTTGGGCAGAGTTGGCTGTACAAATCTGGGATTAATGAGGAGCAGCTGGGAGGTGACATTTTACCTCTGTGTGATGCTGCTGAGATCAGTACCAGAACAACACATTCACTCTGGGTGGCCACTGATGCAACAATATCTTGAGAAACTGGAAATCATACAGAAAATAGCTGCAAAATAGCTAAAGCACAGGGAAAAAAAGCCTTTTTTTTCCTTTTTTTTTTTTTTTCAATCCTGACAGATTTAAACTGTTCAGCCTATTCCATTTAATTAAAAAAATATGAAACAACAACTTCACCCTCGTGGTGGTACTTATACTGTGTCGTGGAGAGATTTTCAATCCAGTAGTTAAACACCATAATATGACTCAGTGGCTGAAATGATTAATAATTAGGAAAACTCAAATAGGAAAAATACACATGATTTTTAATGACAACTGCCAAACATTATCAGGTAAGTTTCTGGATTTAGCATTTTTTTGTGTTTTTCAACCAATACAGAGTATTCCCCTGTAAGTATCCCCAGAGCAGTGGAGCCACACTTTTCACTGGAGGCACCAGTTTGGAAAGAGCACTAGCAGAGATCAGCTGCTGGAACTGTATATTGCAAAGGACACCTTTTTGCCTTGGAGTCCACAATGCTGGAGTGTTAAGACAAATAAGGACTTCCCCGGTCTCTTTCGATCTAATAGTTCAGCACATTTTGTAGTCAGCTCTACACATCCTCCCCACAGTATAACAGGTCTGTTCAGCTGCAGACAGTGAGTGTTCCTGTAGCCCTTCAGTGTGGCTCCGCGATAACACCTGCTCCAGATCCCCCTCAGCCGAAGTTCGCAGGAGTCTGGAGCTGGCAGAAGTGCGCTAAAATGCTGCCACCTTGTGCTGGTTCGGCAGCAAACCTGCGCTGAGCATCCCTCTGGTGCTGCCCCGGGATTCGATGTTGTGTCCCGGCACAGCTTAGTCCGGAGGCAGGGCACGGAGCAGCCGCTGCTGCCTCTGATCCATCCAGATCCATCCTCCCACCACACAGCTTTCCTGGCTGCTGACACGGAGAGGCAGCCAGAAACCCCTCTCAATTTCAGCTTCCAATCTGAACCTATCAACAGCTCAGGAAAGGAAGAAGCTGATACGAACCAGAAAATTTGTAATGAAGTTAAAGAGATGCAACTCATTCCTGTAACCCTTTGGTGGCATTTATGGCACAAATACTGAACAAATCTGCTGTTTTCATATTGGCAGCAACCTTCTGAGATGCAGAACACACACATTTAGCCAAACTCACAGCCTGTGTTTTTTTTAAGCAGAACAAAAACTAATTCCTAAGGATGTACCTAAGTTTCAAGAGTGAACTCTTTCTCTGGCTTCCCAAATAAAGGATGACTTATCTGATATTAGTCTTTAGAATTAGCACTCTCCACTAATATGTTTGTCCTTCTTTATCCCATTTACCTTCAAAGCCTTTGTTTGTTTTTTTCCAAAGCACTTTTATAACACCTTCTAAACGGTGCTTCATTCTGCTATGAGCTGGAGTCTATAAACCAACCCATCCCATCACCCCCTTTAATGGTTAATCAGTAGCAGCACCAAGTTTCTCCCCAATGTAACACTGTGCTCTGACACTCTCCTTATTTAAGCAGAAAGTAGAAAAATTTGCAATAACCCAGAGATATTTTTCGTAGTATCTGATCAGTAGATCAGACATAAATTAGCATTTGAAAGTTTTGTATGTGAAATGTGGAGTACAATATTATGATGAGCTAAATGTTATTTCATCAGACTGTTATTCAGAAGGCTAAAGATCTTGTTTTCTTTGACCCAAGAGGGAAATTGCTCATCAGGGGACTGTTATGGTCTAAAGCTTTATAAGATTTATGTTTCAGTCACAAAAGTATGAATTCTTACAGTCACTGCTCTGGCTGTTGCCCCTTGGCACAGACACTGTTTTGACAGCAAAGCTTAAAGCTGGTTGGCAGTGTGTGAGTGTCTCTGGTACCTGCTCCTGGACATTTTCTCCAGGTACAAGTAACAGATGAGGACTAAGCTGCAGAACTGCTGAGTATCTCCTGAGAAGCTGCTGGAAACTGCAAGAGCTGGGTACTTTCAAGTCAGGTGGTAGAAAGATTGCGAAGTGGATCAAAGCAGATATTGCACAGTTTATTCTGATGAAACTTAATAAACCCTTTGCACAAAATACTTCAGTGTGAATCATCCAAAAGGTCACATTTCCCCCCCTTATTTCTTGCTCTTCAAAAATCTAACAAACTAAGCAAAACACACACAGAAATAAGCAAGCACAGAGATAGCTCTTGAATTAAGTGGAGAACTGACATTAATATTACTTTTCCTGTTTCATTTAAACTGATCAATTGAAGCACAACTTATTTCAGACAAATCTACGAATGTTAGGTGGTATGACTATGTTGTTATTATCACTTGTTTGCAAAGTTGATTTTGCTAGAATTTGAAAATTTCAACAGTAGTGTTTAGGTAATCTTTGGATATTGACAGTACACTTGTGCGTGAATAAATGTGCTAGTCTGGGTCTGAGAGAGGTTGAGACAGCAAGGAGAACTGTAATGCCTGTGGTTTTCAGCTTTAAGTGCTGGGCTGTTGGTCATATCTGGGACCAGAGCATCTCTGGTCTTTTGTCATCTCTACCAGTGAGATTATAGAAGTGAATGAGACAGCAGGGAGGAGAAGGGAGCAGGGTACTTTTCACTAATAATAAGAGAAAAGCAGAGGGAGAATATGGTCTCAGGGTCACCATTTATGGTTGCAATGAGAGCAGTGAAACAAGACTCATTGACTCCATATCAGAAGGCTTAATATGATTTATTAAAATTGATTCCATTGTTCAAAGCTTGGGCTATTTCCTGCCCAGGTACAGAGCAAACTTGCTTCTCCATGCTCCGTACTGAAGAATCCCCCAAAAACGCTTACCATATCAGAGAGATAACAAAACTTCACACATTGGCTAAGAAAGAGAAACAAACCCACACCTCCCGACACAGTGACACAGGACAGAGATTGTTTACAGAACTTTGTGCTCTGCAAATCTGAGCTTTCCCATGAGAATATTTTTCTGCAGGGAAACTCATAATATGTTCACACAACAGGAGAACATAAAGCTACATTGAATTTTCTGTCTCTTTGTTCCTCATTGCTCCTAGGAAGGATATGCATTACCTGCTCCCGTCATCTCTCCTTTCCTCTACAGAGGGGCTTCTGACAAAAGAGAGCTGTGCCAGGACCCTACAGTGTTGTGTTTGGCTGCCTCCTCCACTTGATTTGCAGGGAAAGGCAATCTTTAGGTAGCTCTTGTTGCTCTTGCCTACTTCATGCCAATTTGCTTCTCTTGCAGCCTCTCCATTCATGCTCAGCTCCCAGATTCTGCTGAAAATCACCAAAAGCTGGACTTTCCCAGTCTAATTCCTTTGGGTGTACAGTGAACTCCTGAACACTGGCACTCATTTCTGAGATTCTCTTCCTTCCCTTTGCTTGCCAGGCATTGTTATGATCATTTCACTATGAGCCTTATGACTCCTGGTGGGATCTACATGCCCTGATTTCTGAATGATCAGTAAGGGATCTCTACATAGCCATTTACACATAGGGATCAAGCAGGCATCCACCCTCCCATCCACAGACCTTTGCACATATAACAAAGTTCAGGTGCCCCAGGTGTATGAGACTGACTGAAAAACTATGACAGCTAAACATCTTGACGTGAAGAAAGCTGTGTCTTCTCCTGATTTTGAAACATTTATGTTTTTATACTTTTTGTTTGTTTCCTCTGTCTGCACAGGCTAAATGTGAAACAGCACAAATACAAAGAGGGCTAACAACCCTGAGTTCCCTGGCCCCTTTGATCAGGGTATGGAAAATAGCCAACAGTCAGATCTTCACTAACAATGATTTGCTTATCTCCATAAATAAGTCAGTAGGTGTCCATGAGCCTACGTGCAGATGGATTATTTATCCCTCTAAGAGTGTGAGGTTCAGACCTTTGCCCCAGGCTTTTGGTCAGACATTCAGAACATTTCTCAGGATGTCAGTTGCCTGTGTGTCATATCTGTGATGCTGCAACGAGAAAGGTGAGATAAGCCAGGCAGAACACAAAGACATTGTCTGATTCTTCATGCTATCTGGGTTTACCTAGTGCAAGCGTTATATGATTCACATATATTCAAAATTCATTTTTCATATGCTGAAGGGAAATCCTGAGTTATGGACAAGAAGTTAAGGTGTAGACAAAAAAATTCTAATTTCCGGTTACGGGTATCTCTGGAAGGTGTAGATGTGGCTTCTAAAATATGACAGTGTTAAAAGAAATACTTAAACTGTTAAAATACTGTTAAAGAAATAGAGTATTTATGAAGCTGGTGTTATGTTAAACAACTGGTTCATCAAACCTATGTAAAGTAAAAAATATACTAGTTTTATTTTCTGTTTCCTGAATAGAACTTTAGTTCTATATATTTTTTTTCAATTGTCAAAAGGCTATTTATTTTCATTGCAGTGGGATAGGATAGAAATAGGCAAACCTATTGCTCATTTAAAACACAGAGGCGAGAAATGTTTTGATAAAGTGTGTGCTCCCTTTCACTTTGCTGACATAAATATTCCTTCTACAAAATTTTATCTTTCTTGTTTTCTAAATGCTAAACTTTGAAATTATAAAAAATTAGCAAACCTCAGTATTATAACTGTACAAAACTGCTGTTTTGCTCTGCTAATGCCTTTAAGATGTGTTACAAATAAGTCTATTATTTTTACCAGAGCAAGTTGCTGTCTTGAATCATAAAAGCAAAAGAACACAACGTTTGACTGGGGAGAGAAAGAAGCTTAAACACAGGACATCATCAAAGGTGTTGAAAGGAGGCAGCTGACAAAGTAGTGCATCCCTTACATCTTCTCCTAAGCTTCACTTACCTTTCTCTAGAGAATTCATATGTTTGATTGAATCTGTGTTTGATCCCAAGCCATCATCCTTCAGCCCCTCCTGCAAAAAACGCAGCACTGCTCCTTGTGCAGGTGTATTTAGCAAAACCCTGCAGGTAAGTATGTTTAAGAGAAGATGTTGAGGTAGGGGAAGTGATGTCCTGAGGCATTCATGGCTTTGTAAGACCAGTCAGTTCAATCTCTACCAGATTCACCAAAACGACAGCTGTTCTGTAAGTGACCCTGAAGATTGGTGACACCAGCACATGGAAAGGCTCTGTGTGCCTCATTGGAAAGAGGGCTCCTAGGCATTTCTGAGTGACAGAGCATAGCTCAGGCAGAGCTGAGCTGGCTGGTGGTCAGTCACTTGGACCAGAAACATCTTGGAGAGGAAGCCTTTCCACAAAACATAGCACAGAGATATAAAATGTAATAAATTAGCACAGACACTCAAATATATTGAAAAAGAACCTTCACTTCAGCTGTGATCCTGAACTTTATCTTATTGACTTTAACTTATTCTTGTCTACTATTTTGCACAACTTTTTTTCCTTTCATCATGTGCTTTCAGGAGCTGAGGTGCAGTGTTCCATGGATTAGGAATTCCTGTTGTTCAGGTGCCCATACCCTTCTTTTATTTCTAGGTTCTTTCTCAAGTACTTTATACAGTGCTTTACCATCATTTGTGTTGCCCTTTCTCTCCTTCTGATAATATTTTTTTAAATTACTGTCACTTATGCATGCAATAGAGGAAGGTACAGTCCTACTGAAGTTATGTTGAGGAGAAAGCCATAATGAATTCTGAAGTCACAGGAGGGGTGTGTTGATTAAAGCCTTGCACATGCCCAAAGACGATGATGGTGATGATTGTGGATGTCACATACCAATAGTACAAAAGCATTTAAATTGAGTGATATGTGTGCGGCTGAACTTTGTGGATGTAGCAGGTACATCTCTCAGAAAACTTTAAAAAACACTCAGAAAAGAGGCAGAAAAGTTGCAACAATTTTGCCAGATGTTTCCTTTGATGGAAGGAGAGCATCACTCTGTCTCCATGACCTTGTCTCTGCAGCTGCACTTTTTTGATGCTTCAGTTTTCCTAATCATTGGAATTGTTCTCTCTACTGTGTATGATGCATTTAGAGTGCTGGCAAGACTTCACAAAAGCGACTAATCATTACTAATGTGGGGATGTTAAACACAAAGGAGACAAACCTGGATGGTAGCATGAATTTGATATATCCAGTCAAAGATGATCTATCTCATTTTCTCTAAATTAATAATTACAGAATAAAATTTACACCCTCAAGAAGCTGAGGACAAAAATTTAACTTGCCTTAAAATTGCTAATGGCTAGAGGAATGCATATTCAGCAGTTCACATGTAATTGCATTTAATTTCCTTTTGGTCAAATATGATGTTTTCTTTACAAAATATCCAAATGAATTTCCCAGGCTTTCTTTTTTTCTTTTCTTTTCTTTTTTTTTCCATTTTTCTCCCCTCTTTTTTTTAATAGCTGCCTAAAATGCCTCATCATCTCTTTTCTGGGGTGAGATATCTTTACTATCCAGGTGGTAGTTATTTCTCAGGGAGAATATATGAAATTCCTTAGGATCATGGTGTGCTGTCACACTTTGAAAGGCACATAGTATCCAACTGGTCTTAAAAGTAAAGAATTAGGTTTGAATAACTAGTTCAGATATTTTTGATGAAGTTGCTTTTCTCTGAAATTGTTGGTATATTGGGGAGGAAAAAAGACATATTGTGGAAAAAGATTGATTTTGACAAGGATTTCCTCGGATTCAGGGTGGAATTTTGATTTAGTACGTGAAACTTTGTGATGAGATATATCATTCATCCTGATTTGTGAAAAGTCCTCAATATTTAACAAAGATCCAGTAAAGTGGGATTTTGATGTGAGGCAGTCCAAAGGCAAGATAAAGAGTCTAATGATAAGGCACTTTACACTTATATTGTGTTATCAAAAGCTGTCTTCCCAACATGAAATTTCATTCTGGGAAGACAGGAGAAAAATAGAAATCCTTCACTTTTTTTTTTTTTCATTAAATGGGGATCTCGTTTTCTTGCACTGTCTAGATCTGAGCACAGAATTCTTGTCAGAAGCCTTCAGTGCAGGGACATAATGCTGAATTTTCTTTACACATAGCTCCTGAAAAGTGGAACTTTTTCCCAGCGAGGAGCGAGTGAAAAAAAAGTGAAGTAAAAAAACCTCAAGAAAACACTGACTGCCACTTTAGTAGTGTAAGTGTAGGACAGGCAGACACTCCAAGCACTAAAGTTCTTCCTATTTTCCCTACCACCAGTCTTTCTGCTTTTCTGAGTCATGAGGTCATATTGCTGCCATTTTTCATGATGGAAGAATTACCCTCCCTAGGTTTATTCCTTTCATATCTGAAACTCTATTAGGTCTCCAATAAGATGTCAAATGAGTAATTTGCATAATGAAGGCTTTATGTTGTAGCTTGCAGAATCACAGAATGGGTCAGATTGGAAGGGACCACAGTGGGTCATCTGGTTGTCTTAGGTTAAAAATGTAAGATGTGCCCAAAGTATGTATTCTANTTTTATTGTACTTTATTTTACTTCTTTTCTTTTGCTGTTATTAAATTGTACTTCTGACAGTTTGTGCTGTTGAAATAAATATGGGACAGAAAGTATGACAAGCCTGCAAGTCTAAATTAGTTTGCTACATATTTTGGTTCACATAAGCCACTCTTAAGAAAGGAAGTATGAGTCAGAAATAGAAGTTTCACTAAAAGCAGTCTTCTCAAAAGAAAGTTAGAAGAATGCAGCAAGATGAACGACCAGTCATTTTGACTACATAAGGGAAGAAACATTTTTTAATTTAGAGAAAATGAAAGAAAGGAATAAATGGAAAGGAGGACAAGTGAGGTAAGAACAGTTTTCTGAAATCTTGTTTTCTGACAGGTGTCTTCATATATTCATAAATGTGAAACTGATAACCAAAGCTCATCAATTGCATATAAAGGACAAATAATACAAAGCTTAGTGACTTTTTGATCATTTTCAGTTGACTAATCCTTGCTATGGACTTGTTTTGTTCCTCACAGTCCAGTTGTGATTAACCTGTAAGAAACTAAAACCCAGTAGACAGAGACACATATTAGAAAAGCTCTGCTAAAATCAGCACATTTGTACCCTCTTTTTTTCCCAAATATTTTTAAGCTATTAATTTCTGTGTTTAAAAAAAAAAGAAAATTACAAAGATGTGAGACCATAAAACCGTGAGGCACCATCCTCAACTGCCAAATTTTCTCTCACCTGACACTTTGCATTTGCTCCTCAGGAGTCAGCTTTGTCAGTTTTTAGCACAAAACATCAGGTGCTGATGGTCTCACACATACTCTCATTCCCAATATGATTTATTTTTATTCTGGATTAGTTCTAATCTGGCTCTGTGGTTTAAATTCCCATTTACAGATGGAGTGTACTAGGTGAACTCTCGAAGATTTTATTCCTGGGTTTTTTTGGGGATTTTTTTCTAAAAGCAATTCAGTTCATGCACTCCAAATATTTCTCAGCACAATAAATGGAGTCCCTGGGATAGTTACTTCAGAAGTGTAGTTCTGCTTGCCACTGAAAACATAATATGGATAAGCTTCAGACATTGTATAGAAAGATGTGTGAGCATGAACTCTAGCAAAAGGAAACAGTTGAGCAAAGTCACTGAAGCTAAGGACAGAAAATGTTGTACTGAGAGTTGTGTCTTAAAACTCATAAGAATTACGTCTTAGTTTGATGCGAAGAAAGAAATGTACCACTATTTAGAATCACAGTGCATTATAATTTCTTCTAAATAGAGGTTCTCAAATACCTAGTAAACTGTTAACCTTATGCAGCAGGTTATAAATTTATTATTACACAATATTTAAATATTTTATTATTTAAACAGTGGGGGGTTTTTGGTGAATTAAAGACCTGTCTAGATTCAAGCACAGTTAAAACAGAAAGCAACAAGAAGGTCAATTATATAAGCAAGAAACTACTGGGTGGAGGAGGCAAGTTGCTCTCTTACTTGACTAGTTTGTGATATGGCTCTAAGGGCCTTAACTGGTTGGCCTAGACCTGGCATCCCTTTATTATGAAGCATAAGTTTCCTTTCTTGCTCATTTGTGGTTTCTACTAATTTTTAAGCTGTAGAAATGGTAAAGGAACATGTGTTCCACCTTCCAACATCATAAGATGTAAATTCTAAATCAGAAGCCTGCAGCTTTAATTCACTGCTTCAGATCTGAAAGCTCTTTTGCCTGGGGGTCATGCTGCTCTTGCTGTCCTCCTGTGAGGCACTTGAGAGCATTTCTGTACTCCCAGCACATCCTTAAATGTCGTGTTGAATGTCCATCTGCAAATTTCCTCTCCTGCTCTGACGTTATTAGCCATTAGGTCCTCAAACCAGGTTGTGATACTCATGTTCCAAGAAAAGCTCATCATAGGAGAAGAACCCGCTCCCACTGGTTTTTGCAGCAGCTTCTGAGCCAAAAGGGTTTCTCTGGGAGAATGATAAGATGCTTGTACATCTTTTAAGAGCATGTCATGAGAAAATCCAGGCATCTTTGCAAAGTGCATGAAGTGCTTATTACTTCTTCGCTTATTTCCCCAGGGGCCCATTTTGTACTTGGGGATTTCTTAGATGGCATTTTATCCCTCATTGCCAGAACACACTTTTTATTCCTCATCTCATTTCACGCACAATGAACAGACAGACCTTGGCAAAATGAACATTGCTCCTGACTTCACATGCAGCATAGATATTTGAATACACACATGGCTAGTTTTAGCCTTTCTTTTCTAGCTACTTCTGCATTTCACATTTTTCAGAAATTATGGGAGGGAAAGTACATTCTGTCCTGTGCTGCCAGCAGTTCGAAAAACTAAAGTTGCTGTTGTGTCAGAACCAAACAGAAGCTTGAAATAATTTGTTAGCTTTAGTCAATACAGTGAGAATTTCTGTGTCTATATACAAACTTATGAAGCCTGTGGGCTGAAGGAGACTTGGAAGAACTGTGTTCTAATCCTGTCAGCTCCTTGTGTTAACCATGGAAACATGGCTTTCATCCTTCTTCCCACTTGGTGTCTGCTTTGTCAGAATGCAGCTTTAGCTGTCTCACAGCAAAGGCATAGTCAAGCTGGCTCAGAAACTTTTAGTACTATAGCAAAACAAAGAAATGTAAAAGTGTCAGGGATTGTATCTGCATTTGCAAAGTAAAAACTTGGATTTCATCTTTTCCTTTTTTGTATCAGCACACATTAGCCACTATGTTCAAGTAAAGTCATGAAGGGGGAAATGAAATCAGGGATATTATAATCCGTACTTAGTATTTGACAATAGATTAGTGTAGAAAATGATTTGCAGATTGCGGTTCAACTTCATTTAACAGTGAACATATTTTAGAGAAATCCTTATGATGGTTCAGGGATATTTTATCCCCTAGCCTGTCCTAAAGTTTGCACTTTAAGTCATTATTCTGCTATCTTTAAAATAATAGACTCATTGAATATCCAGAGTTGGAAGGGACCCATAAAGAACCACCAAGGCCAGCTCCAGGCCCTGCACAGAACAGTCCCAAGAGTCACACCATGTGCCCGAGAGCACTGTCCAAACACTTCTTGAACTCTGTTAGGCTTGGTGTTGTGACCACTTCCCTGAGGAGTCTGTTCCAGTGCCCAACCACCCTCGGGGTGAAGAACCTTTTTCCTTATATCCAATCTAAACCTCCCCTGACACAGCTTCATACCATTTCGTTTTTGCTTTTTAACAATGAAGTCATAAGTTAAAATATAGATTAGGCTATTTGTGAAGACTGCTTCATTTTGTTCCTAGTCATAAATATAATCACAAGCAAAAGCAGACACTATTTTCACTGTTTCTTTCTTCCTGTTTTAAACTTGGTTTTAATCTTCACAGCTTCTGGCTTTGTGGGTTAGCTATCTGTGAAATTCATGATAAGTAGAAAATAAACAAAAAAAGCATCACTGAAACTAAATGGATGAAACTGAGAGAAGGTGTCTGGTCAAAGCAATAGAGAAACATTTTAGAGGTGATGACATCAAGAAAACAGGGAAGATCTGAGCCCAGATTGATCCTTTTACATTGCAAATGCCTATCCAAGAGGCATGGGTTATCTTCCCAGTTCCTCTAAAGTCCCTTTACAGTTAGTCAGTGCAAGGAGACCACCAACATGACCAGAAATTGTGTCAGAGCCCTGAGATATGAATAGCTTCTCTGGGTCACCCAACACACACCATGGTGTTCTCAGTACTTCCAGAGGCAGCTTGTTCTCCAGAGTGTGATCAGTGGAAAACAGTGAAAAAGACCTGCAAAAGCTTTAAAAATGAGTCTTACAACCACCTAAGCAATTCAATACTTAACAATTCTGGTATTTCAAAGATCCATTGAATTTGCAAAGAAATTTCAGGACTGGAATTGAAGCTTTTTTATTGTTTGTTTGGGGTTTTTTTGTTTTCGTTTTGGCAATTCAATCTGTCATATTCATGCTAGAATTTGTCCTTCTTTAAACAAAACATTTCAAAAGAGGGAAAAGAGGTTACAGAATGTCTTTAATGACCTTGTGCTAACAGAATTATTGACATTTATTAGTCACCAAACAATAATCGATGCTCTTCTTCCCTTTTGATTCTTTTCTATCCTACATGAACATGCATTCTACATTCTGTTTTACTGTGAAGCATTCTCTGTAATTTCAAACAAATAAATGCAGAGCTGATTAGTGTGGATTTCATTAAAACTGGTGTTTTGATAGCACAGTAGGATAAAGTTTAGATAAAATTAAGTCACAAATGTTAATGGAGGTTAAAGATCAAGCAAGAAAAGGAAAGCTGATTTTTTTTTTCTGAACTACTTCAAATTCTCAGAAGCAAAGAAGATAAGTCTATGAATCAGGTGATAAAAATTAGTTCTGGATAAGCCTTCCACAGAAATAGCTGATGTTCTAAAAATAGAACAAATCTCCAAAATCTTCCCTGACTGAATTCACCTGTAAACATATGTTAAAATCTTCAGTCTGACTGCCCTCCTCACTTTTTCCTTACCCATAATAGATACCATTAATCATGAGTAAGAGTTGTATATTTAGTTCTGTTAGTAATTGTTCAAGGAAAAGGTGTTCCAAAATCACCCTAGTATTAGACAAGACTGGGTTTTTTTACCCTCATTGTGAAAAAATAGCAAATAATGAACAAGCTCAGGTTTATTAGAACATACTTCAAACAGATAACCTTTCTAACACCCCAAAGCTATGGATCTGAGGCTTGCTTACTGCGGTTGCTTTTCTGGAAAGAACTCAGAAAAGTTAGTCAGGGAGGATTTCAGGGCTCTAAGTATCAGGACAGGTAGAAGAGGAGGTAGATGGATTCTTTGTAGCAGTACTGCAGGTTTTCCCTGCACATGGAGGACCAAAGGAAAGTATTGAGCAAGGCTTAGGTTGTCCATCAGAACCACGGACCAAAAGCAACCCAGCTTGATCACTCTCTGTTAAATAAAGGAAGATCCTAATGCTGAAAAATTAACCAGTCTCAATGAGGGAAAGCACCTGCCCTTCATTAGCTGTGACACTGTATGTCTTCTTCATTTGATACCTCAGGTAAGCACAACATGCAGACTGAAAGGGTGCCAGTAATTGATTTGAGGTACTATTGGGTAGGCTACCTATTTTAAACATTTTTAAGGGATTATACTATGAATCAATGCTACTTTGGATGTCTTTTAAGTCACCAACAAAAATATGGACGCTATATATGGGTACCTGAACTGCCCTCTGATTTAGACAATGACTTGTTACTACTTTAGTCCCAAATTAGAAATTATGAGATCTGGTGGCTTTTCAACAGTGTAAATTCTTGAACAGTGTCTGCAATACAATGCTGAAGGGTGTCATTCCTTCCCTGTGGAGTACTAGACCTTTGTGTGTCTTGAGCTCCTGGAAAGGCGACAGAAGGCAACACACTATGCAGAAAGGAAGGCCAAATGCTCCAGAGAGAGATGTCATGTGGAGCAAAGGGGGAAAAATACCTTGTTGTGAGATTAAGTTTCAGAATAGTCCAACAGACACCTGAAGGGCAATAGGGCAGATAAGATGCCAGATTGCACGAGGAAATGTGAGGCTGAGGTGCACACGCTGCTCTGTGTTATAACTTTCCTTCTCAGCTCTTTCCAAGACCTCTGTAGCATGGATTCAAGGGCCTTATATTTACTCTGATCATGTGTGCTGGTTTGAAAGCAAAACCAGTGAGAGACTCCAAGTCAGAAGTACGATTTAATAACAGCAAAAGAAAAGAAGTAAAATAAAGTAAAATAAAATAAATTCAATAGTATAAAATACCACTTACACCCTGTTAGTTAGGGTGGTAGTAGCAGTCCAGATGAAATGGTCTTGTCGAAGCAAGAGGTCTTGTCTTGTAGAGAGGTCTGGTAGCTCTTGTCCTCCGTGAATCCAGTGGGGGAAAGGCTGCCTATGCTGTCCCAAACCCAGAATTATATCCAACTGGGAATGCTTGGCTCCTCCCCCTGGGAAGAGCATCTCACAATGGGCTGATATCATTCTATGAGTCATGTAATGGGTTCTTGATGGCCCATTAAACAGAGACAGCTCCCAGAGGGAGTTATCTATGAATCATGGGGCAAGGCATTGATGGGCCATTAGCAGAAGATAAGGGAAACACTGCCCCACCTGGTTCCAACACCTCATGAAGATGGTGATAGAATACATGCTTTGGGCACATCTTACATTTTTAACCTAAGACATCATGGTATCCTGTACCAACCAGCACCCTCCAGACACAGTCGCCCTTAGTGTGCCAAAAGTTTGGAAGACATTTAGTAAGGAAGAACAAAATAATTTCGTATATCACAGAAGAGTTTATTTACCAATTAAAACAGACACATCTCATAATGAAAAAGTACAGTAAAAGATAAAAAAAGTGTGAGTGCTTAAAAAGTAGTTAGAAGCAAAAGTTGAGGTATCAATACCAATCTCAGTTCTTCCCTGGAATGCTTCAGGGCATCTTATTTCACAGTGTTAGAGGTTAGGAAGAATCTTTCTTAGAAATGTATATGAGCATGTTCTGCTGTTTAGGCTTATTGTATCTCTGCATTTCTTTGGTGTGAAATTCGACATTTGTCAGGCATAGGCATAAAAATGCAGTCACTTGTGCTTAATGCATCACTGTATAGAAGTACTTGATTACAAGGATCATGTAGTTTCTCAAATAAAGAAACAGATACTAAGTAAGAGAATGACCCTATTATTATTAATCAGGACTGAGGAAGTCTAGTTTTAAATGCGGTACACTAAAACCAAATGAGGAAAAAAAAAAATTCATTTTCTTCCTCTCAATTGTAAGAAGGGGCTTTTCTATTAGAGAAAGTACATTTTGACCAAAGGATCAGTCTGCTTCATTAGCTTTCCAAGTATCAGAACAGGACAAATAATTTCATTTTTATGGGTTACTCTGACTGGGAGTGATATGGAATGCTAAGAAATTTGTATCTGTATTTATTGAACGAACTGACAAAAGCAGCACATGGTGTCAGGCTGAGTGACTTGTCAACATTCAGCAATTCTGTCACAGCCTTGTGGATGAAAAAGCGACTAGATACAGTTCAGATATGTGTTGTCTCTGCTCCTCATCAAGCAAGGATAAACCAAAGGAATACAATGGGCATTCATTTAATCCTCAGCTTCACTATCAGGAAAATGGATTGGTGTGCTTGCTCTTCCTTCAGTCAGTTTTAGCTATGAAAAATAGAGAAGGAAGGGATCCCTTATCATTTGTCATACAACTGTAATTTGGCCAGTCAAAGGAACAAACATGCAACAGCCTGTCATATATTAGGCTCTTCTGTGATTAGGAGGGAGAGACTGGAGAGAACAACAGAAGTATTATGTATATCTGAAAGAAGAGAAGGACCTTGCATTCATCTTCCATTCAGGATTAATTAAGCATATTTTGATTCCTTGAAAGGTCTTTTGTGAAGCTGTCCTGGATCTCTGTGACTTCAGATAAAACGTCTGTCAAATGTTGGTGTTAAAATACCTGAATAGAAAGTAATGAGCAGCACAGCCAGCTGCTCCCTGGGAGTCACTGTTGTGGTGGCTATTTTAGAATCATCTCACTAACAGGCTGTCTGCACAGCCGAGCTGGGTATATCACGGTGCCTTCACAGCACCATTAGACTGACCATTCTGTTGGGATAAAAGCTCAGTTGGGTACTGTAATACAGCTGGAGTAAAAACCAGCTGACTGGAGGCATAAAATTAAGTCCTAGAAAGGAGAGTGGATAAAGAGTGTTAGCAGAAAGCAAAGAGGGTTTTCATTCAGTTCCTGACTGAATCACCTAATTTCAACCAAAAGAGGTGTAAAGAGCAGCAGAAAAGGATTGAACAGCCTGGACAAGTAAAGGAATTTGCAAGTCTGAAATCATTGGCTTGCTGTGTGTTGTTGACTCCGGTTGGTTTCCCGAGCTCTGGCTAGGAGCAAGGAGCCAAACGGCGAGCGTGGGGAACGTCAGGGCAGAAGCAATGCCAAGGCCGAACCTTTGGGGTGCCCAGCCCTACGCTGTGTGAGGGAGACAACGACAAGGACCCAGATAAAGGAGGCGAGGGAGGTTCTCTCTTTGAGGTTCTGACAAGGTTTATTGGGGTCAAAGGACTCAGGGAGAGAAGAGCAATGAGCACAGGGGTGCAGCAGTTTTTAAAGTGGTGGGTGGTATAAAGCAACATCCAATGGGTATTGTCTTGGTTCAGAAGACAGGTATCTGCTAGGGAAAACTGGAGTTTCCTTGGAATGGAGAATGTAAACCCCCCTCCCTCCAAATTATTCTAATTTTGCAATTAAGGGCTTTCAGGCAAAGATTTGGAAATAGGAATAACAGTTCTTTTACTAGGAACATTAAAAATACAAATGTAATAGTACAAAAAGATAAGTAAACAACAAACAAAAAGCCTAGAAAACCCTGACAGAGTCAGGGACATGACCTGACACCCTGTTGGTCAGGGTGTTTGGAAGCAGTCCTCCTGGAGAAAACAGATTTGGTTCTGTAGGAGTAGAGATGATCCCGTTGGGTTCTGTTGGAGTAGAGATGATCCCGTTGAAGGGTCCAATGATGATGAGATGAGTCTGATCTTCCTCTGGAATTCAGTGGAAAACAGGATGCCTTGTGTTCTGAGTTTCAGGTTTTTATCTAGGTAGGGACCCTGGACCCCTCACCACTGGGTGGAGCATCTCCCAATGGGATGATGTAAATTTGTCCTGTCATTGGTGAGCCTTAATGGCCCATTAGCAGAAAATATCCCCCTGGAGGGAGGATGGGTGGTGAAAGAGATAAGAAACAGTGCCCCACCTGGTTTTAACAGCTGAACCATTATCAGAAAGCATCTGTCCCCCTCTCCCCAGACTAACAAGAGATAAAGAAAAAATACCAAACCAACATTTCCCCAACTGCTTTCAGCAGATGAAAATAGAATACACATTTTTGGTTCCATAATTCAAGGCAGGCATCCAGCCAGCAGGGGAACCAGGGGGAGGTTCAAGTAACCAGAACCAATGGGGTACACAAGGGGGAGGATACAAAGCTCAGGCACCAACCAGGTATTATGGAACACAGAACATTCTAGGTAAAGGGGAAGGGGTGATCCTTTGATGGATAGGCAGAGGGTTGGCACAACTGGGGATTGGCACAGAAGGGTCTGGCATAAGGGGAAGGGTCACCCTGATGGGCATGAAAGGCAGCAGGAACAATCTTAGGGCTAAACCAACTGTGGGGAACAGAAGGGGAAATCAGGGACACACCACAACAGCTGTGCATTTGTATAGCCAGAAACTGATCTGACTTATTTTCATGCTCTCAACTTTCTAATTAGACTACCATGTGCCTTGAGTAAAAGGAGTGGAGAAGAGGGAAAGAAACGAGGAACATGATCAAGAAAATCTTGCTTTTAGAATTGTTGCCAGTCCCTCTTATGCAACTTGTGCTGTGATGTGCTAGTTCCCATATACCAGTATACAGAGGCAAAAAAACCCAGCTAAAGCAGCTGCATTTCAGCGCTCATGCTCAAAACACCTGTTCTCTGTGGTTTCCCATGTACACAGTCTTCTAAGTGAAGTCTTCTTGGTTGGATCAAAAGGAAATTAGGCACAGCCACTCTAACCCTCTTTAAAACAGCTTGTGGACTAATCTTACTGAGTCTGCTGGTGAGATAAATACAGTGTGGACACAGGTTTTGGGTCTTCTTTATGCCAATGTTTGGGACCTTTCCTGTTTCCTAACACTTTTTGTGTTCTCCAATTGAGTTCTGGCTGTTGCTGAAGAAGACCCCAAACCATAAAATTTTCCTTCCTTCTTCTCATCACAGGGAAACTGGACACAAAACTTGAAAGACATCACAGTACCTTTCTTACCTGGATTACCAGGAAATTGAATGCTTTGCATATGCATGGGGGGGATGAAGGACTGTAGGATCTTAATATTTCCAAATAACAGGATGGGACTGCCTGGAGATGTTCCTCGAGCTTTATTGCAACATCAGCCTCAGTACAGAGTGAGACAATTGAAAGATGGCAACAGCTCACATCTTGCCAACAGCAGTCAAAATTCTTTGTTACAAGGCCTTTTAAAAGTTTTCTAACCAATAGCAAATTGTTAAGAGCTTTCAGGCATCTGCATAAACCAATCATATACACCTATACCTTCTATCTAACAATAGGTGCTTGTTTCATATTTTTTTGCTATTCAGGAACTTTTTATACTCTTCTATAAACAAAGCACAAAACCTCATTATTAAACTTTTCTATAATCTTGTTGAAAATATTTTTCTACTTGCTAAGGCCTACACAGCACAAAAACCCAGTCTTATTTTTCTGTGTCCCCATTCTAGTATCTTTTTGACTTTGGCCTTACATCCGCACTGCTATGTAAACCTTCTGCTTTTCCTATTTTCCACAAAGGACCCTCGCTGTTTATACCCAGTCTCAACCTCATGTTGCTGCTGTTTTGTATTCCAATGGCCTATGAGTCAGTCCTTTCTATCTGTCACTCTGGATCATCTTTTGCAACAGCAAACTGCAACTTCTATCTGTGTGCCGTGGCTTAGAAACATTCATTTTCTTCAAAGCCCTTTTCCTCCTAGGGACCACTATTCCTGTTGTTACTATTTCTATGCTTTAAAGACTTTGTTACTCCTAGTTAGTTTGCCGAATAACCAGACTCTCTATTGTATAGAGTGCCTTCTTAAAGGTTAAAGAGGATGGAGAAAAAAAAACTTCATTAGCAGCTAAATTGCTAGTTATAGAAGCAGCTAAAAAAAGGGAGATCCAAAAAAACACCTAATAAGGCAAAAAGATGTTGATATAGATCATGTACAAAAGTATAAATTTTAAGGATGTGAAATGAAATCCTGTAATGAAATTATATGATTTTGCTCCATATGAAATCAAACTTGGACCTGAAAAGGGGAAATTAAGGTAGAATAAAATCGTTGGCAATGTGGGCTTGGAAATACTGTGCAGCAAGAGAGGTAGAGAAATATCAGCTAAGATTTGACAATGTTTCATTTAATATTCACTTCTACTGGAATCTACTGTATCTCTTCATTCTGCTAAAGGCAGAAACTTGCTGAGAGGTAAAACACAGCAGGTTTTTCTTGCAAATTGAGACCTTAAATCAATTATGTATGTAAATATTTTATGAAAGTATCTTTCTGCCAACAAAATTCCATCTGGAATGAACCTCTGGGGAAGAGGAATCACGAAACTTGATTCAGTTATTATATTTTTTCCCTTCTACACTGCTTTGGACTGCTGGGGTTATCGTCCCCTAAAGAAGCTGTTGTTTTCGCTACTTATTTCTTTGTATCTTAGATGTCAAGCATCAGCAGCTGAGGTCCCTGCTTGTATTGCTATCCCAGACCACTCTCTTTTTTCTTCTACTATATCTTATCCAGTTAGCAGTTGTTACCTGAACTACCACTACAAGGGTGGCCAAGCAACTTCTTTTACAAAAGTAACATACCTGTGGCCAGATCCTTACTTGCCTGCATTTTTTCCTTGACATTTCTTCCTCAGTCAGCCGCAGAACTCTCACCTCTCAGGACAGCTGACATTGGTGAGGTTGTTCTTCAAGACTTCATGGAGCCTTGACAAAAATAGCTCACATGTAACCAGCCTCTTAAGTTATTTTAGGATAAGGAAGCTTCACTATATCCACAGAAGCAAAAGGAATCTTCAAATACTTGATACCAAAAAATATTAATGTGGAAATAACTAAAAAGTCAGGGAGTTCCTGTGCCCACCTATAGAGAATGGCAGGCGAAGACGTGGCAGGAAAAAACAGATATTCACTGAAGAGCTCAAATTTCCAGACAGCCTTTGCTTGAAGATTTTGATGTAATAATTCAAATCCACTTTACCATGAGGGATTGAGGATTCTTCAAGAGGATTAATATTCATATTTAGGACTCTTCTCACATCCAAATGTCATACAATAGCACATGTCAGTTGGAGAGCTAAAGGAATATTTATTGTTCATCAAGACTGACTTTTAACTGAATTTACTGTCTTTTATGGGGTGAGAAATGAAAGTACTTTTGTCAAACACTATAATTTTTAATTAATTTTGTAGGTATCTTTTCATTACTGGATGAAACAATCTAAACAATCATGTTAACAATCACCTGCCATATGAAGTCAAGTCACATGAAGATCAAAGACAGTCAAGTTTAATCTAATATACATGGGAATTTTGTTTTAAATGAAATATTACCTACAGGAGAAATCTCAAAATTTCTTATAAATGACCAAAAAAAAAGGTATGCCACATACTCCTCCTGTGCAGGAAGTTGATCTCACAGGGAAAGATTTGTTTCAAGAAAGTTTCAAGTATGGTTTATTTTGTGACTCAACTAAAAAGCAATGAATCATGTGAAAATATCAGTTTTGAAGTTTATAGTTAGAAGAGTGATCAATAACTTTTTGAATGCACAATTTTAAAAATATTTATATTAGAAGAGTTCATAGTCACACTAAAAAAATGTTGGGAAGAAAAGATAACTTATTATGTGTCTGTTATTCATGAAAATAAACAACTATTCATCAAGTTCTGGTAGGGCAGAAACTATGCAGTGAACAACTGACATTTCATCAACAACCATTTTGGCCAGCCTTGGAATGTAGGATCTATTATCTTCTAACAGAGACCCTTGGGCCCTAATTTGCTTGGTGCTTACAAGAAATTGCCTGTGGCAAGGATTAAATTAAGCATGAAGTTTTGAGTTTCAGCATGTAGTTAGGCTCTTGGTTTATGAAAGACCACAAACACTATTCACTGATATCACTATTCACTGATAGTGATAATTAATAAAGTATTGGTTCAAGCACCTAGTAGAGACATTAAATCATTCACACTTTGCTGCACTCCCTTGCCAAGAAAAACATAATCGGAGTTTGTTCAAAGGCTATTGCACAAGCTTTACAGAAAGGTGAAAATCACTGATGAAATCTGTAGACAATTACAACAGCTGACACCAGACGGTTTCCTCCATCTCCAACCCACGTGCACATCCCTGCCCTGCCTGGGCAGATTATGCAGCAGGTAAAATGGTGAAGGGCCCTGAGAGGAAGTAGCTGTGGCTCATCTGGGGCTGTGGGATGGGCTGAGAGGGGTAATACTGGGAAGGGGAAGTAGAAGGATGGGTTGCAGTCGGGAACAGAGGTACTGCAATGGCAGTGGGGGAGACTGGCTGAGGGGCAGTAGCGCTTTTCAGGGCTTTTCAAAATTATGGTCCCATCCATGCCCCAGTGGGTACTTCTCTCTTCCCCTCCTCATCCCAGCCTAGTTCCCAGCCCCTGTCCCTTCCTACCATCCTGGGAAGGGAATATGCATCCTCCCACTTGTGTTTGGGCACCATCACTGATCTTTGAAGATGGGACACTGTTCCACATACCCGAAGTTTAATGCTGCAGACTGCAAGAAACATGACTTGAACTGATGCTAGTAAGCCTCTAGGTATGGCAGTAAGGTAGTGCAGGCTGGAAAACTCCCAGTGTTCAAACTGGTCATGACCTCTCTGTGTGCCCTTGGCTGGACTGCTGCTGCAATACACACTTGTTAAACGAAAGCTGGCGAGGTGTTATTCCATGCTGTGGCCACTGAAGTGACACAAACACAGTATAAAAGAATCCTTTGGAATGGGACTCTTGCCTGTCAAGTTGAGTGTCTGACCAGGCTGAGTCTGACAATTGCACACACCACACATGCCATGTTCATGCTTTTGTCACCTGCAAACCAACAGCGGGGGGCCTGAATATGGTGGCTCATCTCAGAAAGCCCTTGGGAAAGGAAGTAAAGCAGAATTTTTTGTAGACTCGTTCTGCAGAGGCCAGGATACAGAAACTGAATTAATTTCAAATTAATTTACTGTGCCAGGTTAGTTTCGAGAGCAGTATGCAGCTGAAAACGCAAATCGTTTTTCAGATTGCTCTATTGATTTATAGAGCCAAGTACCATATGGAACTTAAATGTATAACTGAATTAGTATCCTGCAGAAATACAGGTAAAATGCAGAAAATATTTTATGGTTGGATGAATTACTACACCTGCAGGGATATTCTAATTTATTTAGCTCTCTTTTATATATATTTTTGTTGTTGTTGTTCCTAGCAAGGTAGTTTTCAGTTTTCTTTCAATATCTTATTTCTCCTACTCAGCTTAGAAGAACAGAAAAAAAAGGCACCAAATTTATGGTTGTAGGATGTGCATAAGGTGTGTAGTAAAAAAATGCTTAGACTTCCTTTCCTTACACCCCTCTTAATTTTTTTAAAATTCGAGAATACACAGTGGGCCTTGCAAAGACCACAGCTTTAGTCACTAAACTTTGCATAAACAAGAGAAAGGAACTTCAGTTAAAGATGATGATCCAGTGAGGCTAAAAGTGAGGCTCTTATTTAAGACAAGAACTAAGAACATAGATTTCCCTCATAGAACTTAAAATTATGTGCCAAAGAAATTTAAACCTCCATTTTAGGAGTCTAAAAATTAAAGAATTTTTGATGTCCGGTGTCTCTGATTTATCATCATTAAATTGCATTTTGTTTTTATTTGTCATAAAAATTTTAAATTGCTTCTTTTCCTTGCAATAAAGTCTACTTGGTTTTGATATTTTCTTTTCTGTCACCCATTCATGTGCCTTGTGATTCTTATTCCAGTGCAGAAACAAAACAATTTAACTGATATTTTCATTTCAGTTTTCTAGTTCAGAGAAAATGTCTCAAGATTTTGATTAAGTGTTGTTACGATGAAAGAAACAGCATGTCATAAAATGCTGATGTGATGACTCACAGACCAATTTGACCATGTAGTCACCTACCACATAATCCTGGCTGTTAAAATTCTCTTCCTGACCATTCCTAAGACCCATTTTATCAAAGCTCACTGGAACCATCCCTATCTCAAGCTTAAAAGCACAATTGCCTCCATGCTCCAGGTTTTTCCTTGCAGGACTCCTCCATAGGCACAGTCTGTTTGCGCCTGCAGCACCACATCACCTGCTTTCATCCCACCTGGCAGAGAGTGAGGTGGGATCTGGTGAGTGTGCCAGGGAGCTCCCTAAAGGGGATTCAGTTCTGCACAAAAAGGATGCTTTCACACACAAGTAACACTTAAAGGGTCTTGTTGAAAATTTTTAAGCTAGGGTTTCTCAAAAATTTTAGAAGGCAAGGTGCATTTTCCTTTTCTTGCTCCTTTTCTGACTTGTCCTTGTGAGTCTAAATTACACTTAATATAGCTCCTAGGGTGCTTAAACTGCTTTGTTGAATTCCATACATTAAGAATATGAGATAAAAGGGCAAAGAATATTTAAAAATATTTTAAATCACTGGGGGAGTTTGCATGTAATAAAGAAAGAATATTAATCATTTCAGGAGGTCATAATATTAAAGCTACATGTCTTTTTAAAAGCCGGTTAGAGCTATGTGTTACATAAGTGACAGACACCAGATGGCTCCACCTCCTTAGAAATCAAACTTCTGTGTAGTTTGAGCAGGAAGAAAGGTGGGTCTTCGGAGAGGGACTGTGGTCAAACCCTGCTTTGGAATTGGGGTGGAATAGGCTTGTAAAATTGATTACTTAAGTTCATACTTTGTTATATATGCTTCAAATCATAGCTAGGGGCAGGGGATATAAAATATGGAGCATTGAAATTATGAGAAGAAAAATGTAAATTGATGGCCAGTCAGGATAAGAAATTCAGTAACAGGTCAGAAACTATAGAAATATGGAAATTCCTGGTTTAAAAGCCAGATTGGATCTACTTGACCTATTATCTTCCTTGACATATAAATAGTCTCTCAAAACATTATTATTTTAAATTTAGCTTTTGTGCCTCTGAAGACATCTTCTGAGCATGAAGTACTCTTATGCAGTTCTATTGACTTCCAAGAAAAATGGTAAAGAATATGAAAAAGAGGAAAAAGGTAAATTATTTTCTTGATGGTATAACAAAAGACCAGCTTTTTAATATGTTCTGATGTTAGGAACTAAACCAAACATTTGTTTATGCACCTTATAACTTTTCTGTTTGTTTCTTCTCATAAGTTAAATGGAGGACCGAGAAGGTTGTTGCAGCCCATTTTGTTATCATTGTGGTGTATTCAGTGGTTTTGTTACACACAGAGACAGAAAATCTAGGGAAGTACATCAAAGCCATAGACTTGATAAAAGTACATGAAAGAAAGGCAGAGTCTAAGGAAGCACTGTATGTACAAATAGAAGGATGCTCCTTGGTGAAAACTGAGTGGAATGACAGAATACATTTATAAAAGAACAGATTGAATACAATTTGAGTGCAAATATTTCACAGGTGGTGAACTTCTTATGACAAGTTCATACCTTTTGATTTTTAACTACTAACCACCTGCACAGGAATGATGTTATTATATGTCTTATTTAAAGTTTGCTAGGGCACAACTCATCCAAAGCTAAGTAGTTAGTTCTTCAGAGAAGACTGTGGGAGAGAAAACATCCTCATATTAGAGAGATCCAAGGAAAAGGAAAAAAAGGCAAATTAAAAAGAAATGAGATAAATCAATTGGACCGTTAAATTAAATCATTTTGTATTCACTTAATTGGATAAGCTGGCAGCTCTCCTAAAATGCCCCTGCTCACCATCACCCAGGGAGCTTCCTTGCAAACCCATGGTCTCAAGGACAGTGGCTGGGAAATGGAATTAAATAGCTCAACCCCACCGCTAGCTACAACTGCTTGTTGCACAGGAAGGGAAAGCAAAACTCAAAATGATGGCTGAAGTAGTCTGTCTGCTTGTGACAGTTTCCACATATATGTATATGAATGAGATTCCTGCCCCCTTGATTAGGGCAAGTAATAAAATTAGAACAAGCCTGTTGTGTTTAAACGTACTCCACTGAAAATTGCACATTTCTGAGTAGACTCTAGTTACTGTAATACAGTTGCATGCACAATGTACTAATTATTTAGACATATTGGCTATTTCAATAATCTCACTTTTTCATGAGCTGTCAAGATTGAGCAGGGGTTGCATTTGCTCCCAGCTTGGCTCCCATTCCTGCTGCCTTGGCAATTTCTTTGTTATTCCTGGCAGTTGGGTTTCTCTTGCCCTGGCAGTGCTTTGCCAGCAGGTTGAATTTACTATTGATCTTACCATGCTAAGCATCGTGCTAGCTTAAAGTATGCAGCAGACTTTCTATTGCTAGGGTGAATACTCAAGGCACATATAAAAGGATTAATTTTGAAATCTGAGACTGGGATATACATATCAATTCATAGGAGGAAATTCTAGTGGTTTTAAACCACACAAATTTGTCTCAGGATTATATAATATCCACTCCTCGGTTTTTTGTTTTTTTTTTTTTTTTTAGTGAGGGTGGTTGGGATTGAGGGTGTGGAGAGTAGTTATGTACAGTTAAAGTCAGGAAATTGATTATATTTTCTTTTAAAATGGACATAACAATGTAAATATATCTTTCCCCTGCAGGCTACCTGGAAATACCAGAGCTTTCATTTACTTCCTCTTTACAAACACTTTTGACTATGGTCTCCTATGTAAGGTTTAAAGAGCAGAAAAAATTAGATTTATATTCTTAATCCTGATGTCAGAAGCTGAAATAATAAATAAATAAATAATCATAATTTTGACGGGCGCATTACAAGACAAGGTCTCCCAACCTACCTGTCTGCATACAAAACTACCTCTGAGTTTAAAGGGAATTTGAGGCCGACTGACAGGAGAAGCACTTGCCCTGGGTTTCAACAGGTCAAATTCAGATCCATTATTCTCTTCCTAGGCTAGCTTTTAATGCTGTCTCTTCTGTATGTGACCTGAAGAAGGACACATGCTCCTGCTAATGTTTCAAGCTCCTACAACTCTTTCAGTCATTTAGTAAAAGTTATTTTTGCCCTTCAAAGGTAATCTTATGGATGTCTCTAGACTGTAGTGCTCAGAACAGGACCATCTCCAAATTCTCTGTTGCTCATACAACAGATGCCCTCACTCCTCGTATAAATAAGCTGCAAGTCCTCAGAAATCTGCTGAAAACAGATGGCAGATTCCAATCAACCTCAATGAATTTTGTGTTTTGTATGAGCAATTTTCAATTCTTGTATTTAAAATACATAATAGATATATAGTTGACTCTCATAAAGACAGGCATCTGGTGACAGGGTTGTGAGTGTGTTCTGTAATTCAGTGGCATACTTCCAAATACAGAAAGGAAACCTGGAAAGATGGCTGAAAAAGATGTAAACCAGCATATAGCACAAAATTAATATAAATTACAGTCCCCAGAAGAGTATGTGAATAGGCAGATGCTGTAGAGGGCAACTCCATTGAACTGCTTATTACAGAATAAATGATAGCATCAAAAAGTAATACAGCTCAACGATACAGGTCATTGACTTAGACATCTCTGCTGGGAATGATTAAAGTGGCATTTAGTCCTACTAGTTGACTCTCTAGGGTGCTGAAAAACATCACATCAATACAAATCTGCTTAGCTGCTCACAGAAAGAATGACATCATAGAAACATAAATAAGCTGCTGACTCCCAGCCTAAGGAATAACAGCAGCATTTTGGATTTCAGGAAATAATGAATAGCACAGTGGAAGGCAAAACAAATGAGCTAATCAGGCCACCTCCGAATTACATTGCATTCAGATGTGCTCTCTTGCCAGTGGATCAAGGCACTAAAGTCTCATTCTTATGCATGGCTGAGGAAGCAAAACTGCCGCTACTCAAAACATCAATTTTGAAAAAAGTCACATATAAAAAAATAATATAAGTGATAATACAGGAAATGCTGGAGTGGTCTCTATAGTTGTCTCATTTGCAGCAGAGAGTATTGTTAGGGCTTGTTTTTCCATTACATACATAGGCAGTGCATGCTGTATTTAATGGAACATTGTTTCTGCTACTGCAGAAAAAATTTGTACTATAATTATCAATAATTCTGAATGGGCTGTATGTCATCAGGTAAAGGCAAGATCTAAGACACCACTCAGATACTGTAGGATATGATGCAGTGGGACTGGGAACTAAATTTATCCTCTGGCCTCATCAACTCTTTTTGTAGGTGGGTTTTGGACAAAGGAACACACAACTATTTTTAAATGTGACAAATCTAAAATAGAAAAGTTCAATGAAGTATGTCCTTTTAGAAAATCAAAATGTTTTATTTTCATTTGTAAAACCAAACCCATATTTTCTTTCTTTAAAGTCTGACTGACTTAGAGGATGCTATTGGCTTCTATCGTGTAAGAGAACGATATTTTCATAGAAGCACGGAGTGAAATTCAGTGGGTCTTACAAAACATATACATGTATACCTATGCAACTCAAATGTTCTTAAGAAATCTGACACAATTTTTATATCTGGGGAGAGAGGATACTTTGAAAATCACTTCAGGCAGTTTTTTTTTCCAGGAAACATCCAAAGGCTGTCTTGTCCTTTCCTGTGGAATCAGAAAATTGAATGGTGCTGAATTTTTTTTTTTATGTTGCTGTTAAAAACCCAAATAACCCCAAATGTCTTTTGGTAGTGCAGTGAGATAATTTTTCCAAGTATATATTGCTTTTGAAATTTCTCTAATGGTATAGGGCAAAAATAGTAGCCAGCTGGCAAGTAACAAGTAACACTACCAAGGCATGGCAGTTTTTGAACATGAGTAGAAAGCAAGAGTTAAATATAGGGAGTATGAGTTATAAATTGTGAGGTAGGAATTACAGCTTCTTGTACATAAAGCTTTTTGCTGTCCTTGCAATTTAATTAAGATGTGAAAATGAAAATTCTACACTTGACTAATATCAGATTAAAGGGATGACATCTATACATAGGTTTGTTCAGTACTGGTACTGTAATTCTTCAGTGGACTAACTTTAAAGAAAAAATGAAGCCTTATTATTGCAAGAAATGTTTCTAGATATTTTTAAGAAATTGGCACCCTTAGCTGGGATGAGATGAGGAAAAAACATGCTTCTACAGAGAAGTCCTGTCTATGCACGGGACCCCCTATTCACTATAATCACTAATGAAAAATCACAGCTCCAGGGATCTTCTATTTAACTTGTCTTGTGGAGGGTTTCAGTGTGAAAATTAAAAAAAAAATAATGATCCTACTGCTTATGTGGTATAGCTCATTTTTCATAAGGAAACTCTGAAGACCTTTTAAAAAGTTTATAATACAGACTCCCCTAAATGAGCTGGAAAATCATGTCAAAAGTAATGGGGAAAAAAGCACTTTGGTATAATTGAGTTTGATTTATTTATTTATTTATTATGAAATGTTACATTTACTGTAAATTCTCTTTATTAGTACAACAAAGTTTTGTGGAAATTATGAGTGCTTACAAAACACAACTGCTTCCTGCAGGAAATAAATGTTTATTTATCCTCAAATAAACAAACACAAACAAATATCCACACAAAAAAAGTGTGGTCCTTTATGACTGAACTATATGGCTATCATTGTCTCAGTTCTTGTGTGTGAGGCTGCTGTTCTTCTGATTGTAGGCAGGAAAACAGTCATAGGCACCAGCTTTTTGATTTGAGTCTTAGAGGTACCTCTTCTACTCTACTGATTTCTGGAGTTGTTCTAAGGGAAAATGAATGCATTTCAACTAGATGGGAGACAGGAAAAAGCTGAAAGCACCTTTTCCACATGTATATCCTTGGGAAATTAAAGCTTTTGCCTGAACATGTAGGTGGGGAGAACACGAGAAAATTCTGCTGAACTGAACACGTACAGGGAGAGGTAAGAAACAAGGCTAGGGATGAAGCATACTAGATGTGTTGTTTTTTTGATCAGATAGATTAAGAACTGTTGACTTTCCCCTGCTTAACTTCACCTTTTGCAGTGCAGCCTTGTCCTGAAGTGCAGTGCACTGTTGGCTGGAAGCTCAAACCATAAGTCTTTAGGGGTAATGAGTAACTATTTCCACAATTTACTGCTGTCATCCCCAGCAAGCCTGCAGGACAGCTGTAGTCTGTAAAACAAAACATTACCTTCAGTTGTAGTGGAGGGGTGGGTGATACTTAGCGCATTGATTGCCCCTGAGATGACAGACAAATTAGTCCATGACAAAAGTGCATCACATTTCATGGTTCAATTTGCCTATTGAGAGGATTCAGTTATGCTGCAGTAAGATCAATGCTGAATTCTAATGACTTCTGTATAAAAAGGGGACATTTTGATTGAGTCTGTCACATACCCTTCTTCCAGTATATTTAGCCTAATTAAAAAAAGGTTATTGGTCTAAGTAAAGTAAGTTATTTGGAATAAGCTTTGCTGGAACCCTGTGGACCTTGGATGTGTTTCCCCTCTCTGAAGGTAAGGTTTAGGTACATCAGAAGAAGCTGAAGCCTGTTTGCTACCAACACTTGTGCACTTTTTCACCTGTTTTTCATTATTGTTGTATTTTGCAGCTGGAATGAGATAGAACATTATCTGTGAAGTATAATGAATTAGCTCATGTCAACTGAAAGGGACATAAATCTAATTTTTATTTAGATAGTATGCCAACTGAGCAAAATTTGTAGCTACAAGAGCTACAAGAAAGCATTATTTGTGAAAAGTCATATATGAAGTATTATTGGGTTTCAATCAGATTCAGTTAAAGTCTAGATGATGTTTCATATATCCATCCATCTGATTTCTTAGCTTCCTATCTGCCAGACTTTATTGAAGCATCAGTTTACCATATTCCTCTGTCCCATCATTTTTCATTACATAGTCTCACCCGTTTTCCTTGATTGAAATGAAGGTAAGTTTTAACTAGTATTAAAATACAATTACTTTCCTAAACAAACCATACAATTGAAAGCATAACACTTAATTTGCTAGAAAAGCTACCTAGTGAGCAGAACTGATTGTCAAATAAATGACAATATGGGAAGTGATATTTTCTAGATGAGACTTCCAAACAAAATATTCTAGACAAAGAAAAGGCAGAAGAGAAGAACAAAATGGACTTTTCAGAGACTAGATTTAAAGTGTTATTCAAGCTAATTTTCATTCCATAAGTTTCTTATCTGGAAATGCATGAAGGATTGTGCATTTTCTTAATTTAAATATAAGTAAATCTTTTGGTGCTCTTGGCTTTGGGTTTAAGCAGAAGACTTATTAGAGGTGTTTAGACTATAGTTCAGTGCTGTTCAAAGTATATATTTAAGCAACTGAAGGATATTTTTAGGTTCGATAAGCCTTTTATGGATAAGTATTTTAGTATAACTAAATAACACCTAGTCTTTAAAAATTCATTAAAATGGCAAGAAACTTGAATAGTAATTGTAATTTGACGTTAGTTTTGTCTCTGTATCCTTATCAAGTACCTTATCCCCTGCTTCTCTATACTGTCTCCCAAGCAGGGAGAACTTATGCTGTCTGAGCAGAAGTATTAGTTTCTGATTTGACGGACACACTCTCTGGAGTGCATCACAAACATATCTCATTGAGGATTGAATAATTAATTCCAGCCAGGGAAATTACAGGTTGATCTCTGATCTCTATTTCATATTAGTGAAGCATAACACTTTCATATAAAAAGTCAAAAGTCTTCAGGCTTTTTTCTACCATTATAGAGATTATAACCTCCCCTCAAAAAGGCAATCACTGTAAAGAAATACAGAAATTCACCAGAGCATTCACATGGTTTGAGGAAATACTTATAAAATGGAAAAAAGTGAACAGATTCTTTTGCATCTGTGTTTATATCAAAGTACTGTAAATAAATGCAGGATACATTAATTCAAATATGCCAGTTTGGCAGCCTGCAGCATGTAGAGCACTAGTTTTAGATCAAGTTTAGCTGACATTGCACAGAGTCAGTCACTGCAGAAAGTTGTCACAACAGAAGGGCAATTAAAGAGATATATAGATCTGATTTCCAATCAGGTCAAATGGTAAGATAAAGAAGGATCAACTTTACTGAACCATTTTCTAAACACTAGGCTACAAAATGCCGAGTTAATCCCTCTGCCAACACTGAGAATTTTGGACGTAAAGATCAGAAATTGCTGTTTCAAAGGGGAATAAAGAGCCTCTCTGATGTCAGTGCAATGAATTCGTGTTCCTCCAGATTAAGAGTGTCATGACAGTGTTTTAAGAAACAAGTGCATCAAGTCTGCCTCTGTGCAAAGACAACCTCTGCATTTTTTGGCTACTTTCATGTACCAGTGCATGGAAAAGGCTGACAAGAGCTGACTCTTTATCTGTGCTCTACTGCAGCGGCCTGGTGGGTGTGGCAGCTTTGGGCCAGCTTCTGGTATTCACTTTGCTCTCTGTGCAGATACACATGGGTTAGCTGCTGCAGGTTCAAATCTATCTCGGATATGTCTTCATTAAGTGGTGGTCACAGTGACTGGAATTCATCCTTGACCAGATATTGACACGTGCGTCTGAGCTAATCACTTGGCACTCCCTTGGTTATTAGTCTCCATTAAAGTCAGTGGAGAAAAATGGGCAGCTTTAGAGCAAAATTTATCTTATGCTAAAGTAGGCATTGGAGATAGGTGAGATGAATCACATGCTGTGAGTGCCTCTTTTGAGTCTGTCAATTAAAGCAGCCTAGGTGTGAGCATCGACCCTGAAGATTTCTTGAAGCAGGTGAGATGAATCTTCCCTCCCAGGCTGCAAAATGAATGTCCTTAGAATGGAAGAGTGCCTCCTGGAATTTTTAAGTGGATTAATTTCCTTTTTCACGACCAGTGCAGGACCCTCTCTGTGTTTGTATGAAGGAAGTAAGTTTTCCTATATGGGCAAAGTACAAAATTGTCTCTCGGAATATCTAACCCACAATGCAGCAAATGCACTGACACTAGGAATCAGGAAGGCATCACTAAAGATTGTTTCGTCGAGGTACAGGGCAGCTGAAGTGACACTGAGTCCCTTAGACTCCGCCAGTCTCACCAGCAGGACCATAGGTGTAAAGAGTTTTGTATGGTCATATGTAGGCTGTACAGAAAGAGAAAAGAATGATTGTGTTCAAGAAGACAGGATCTTTGTTTTTAACTCCCTAACACACTGTTTTATACCTTTTTCTGAAGCATCTGCTACTTTCTGCAGTTGGACAATGATCCCAGACAAGTCTAGCATGAGAGATCCTTTTAGTCTCATCTTCAGCAGAATAGAATGTTGCATATTGTCTGAGGAATGGTTTCTGAAAAACAATTATGCTCTTTCTGAGCTCAGCTATCTCCACTCCTCACTAGCTAAGAGAGCTAAGAGTACACAGGTATCGAAGGGTCCACACACTCACCAGCTTTGCCGTGCCTGTGTAGGCTGAATATCATGAAAAATATTACCCCTTGTTCACTGCTTCTCCTGGCTGCTGAGGCATTGTTCTATATGCACTTACCCTGTGTTTGCTTCTATGTATTCACTGACAAACACAGAAAAGCACAGTTCTAATTTCAACTAGTTAATGCAGATGTCAGCAGCACAAGAATTATCCCCATTTGCAAAGGGAGCTTAGGGAGTGTGAACAATAGGTAAAGCTCAGCACAGAATTTTTCTCTTTCTATTTGACACCTTCATGAAAGTTATCTAATGCAAAAATTGCAGACAGCACAATACTAGAGGAAGAAATACTTATTTGTGTGAAAGGGGCTTATTTCCTAGAAATGCGAATATGCATATTTTTGAGCATAATAATTTAAAGCAGAAGGAAATAAATTTCAGTGGAAATATTTTCATGTAAAATACAAAGTAGGAAGGTAAATTCCAAATCTCTGCAAATGAGAAATGCACTATCCAGTTAACAGTTCTAGCTGTAAAAAAATAAATTTGAGTCAAGGCTTCCTAATAGCCATCCACATTCGGGTTTCATCTTCTCAGCAAGCAGTTCAAGTTAAAATTGTTCCTAAAGACTTCAAGTAGTAGCTTTATCAAGTGCTTTATTTTGGAGATGTTATCACTAATATTTTCTTTCTATGTAAAAATACATAGGTAGAATAAGTAAGAAACTTTGCTTTGAATCAAGCATGGTCTGAAACTCAGGCAGTTCTGGGTGCTTAGAAAACAAAGAAAACAACGCATGAGAATTGTTTCTTGGTGGTGAAAAATAATCCCCCATGACATTTCTTTACACTGGTAAGCATTTCTGAGTCTTTAGGCTTGCTAGGTTTCTTTAGATTTCACGTTGCTTTAGTGTCTTCAAAAGCTTCACTTTGATAAATTTTCAACAGTCTTATCCCTGCCAAAGTTTGCAAGATTTCTCCTCAGTGCAAGAGAGTGTGTTGTTTTGTTTAAAAGCAGGGGAATTCCTAGTTGTGGTAGCTGAGTGAGGCATCCCAAGGGTTTTTATTCCTCTAACTTCATACTCAAACCCACATGGCTGTGTTGTACTGACCCTGCACGTGGTAAACTAGGATATCTGTTTTACTGTAAATTTAATATTCTAATTTGCCTCAGAGGAGTAAGGCTGCCATTACTTAAGGGAGATCTCTCTTTCCTGTCCCCCTCTCTCCTATCTTTCTCTCCCCTCTTCTCTCCACACCACTGACCACTTTCAGAGCAGTCAGCTTTTTGCAGGGCCTTGTAGCATCTGATATCACTAGAAGGGCTCCCATGTGTTTGAAATTAATTTGTCTTCAAGAATTATTTGTGTAACAGCTGAAAATATGTTTTGCTTACAACACACTAGTTTATGATCCTCCCATATTTTTCCAGCCTCCTCCTTCCATCCTTTGTGGCATACTCCCTCCTTGTTTTTGCTGTTAAGAACATAATGGAGAAAACCAATCTTCACCAGGCTGGGTTTGAACTGCCTACTTCAAGTAGGCCAAGCCTGAGAGAATAGTAATGAAAAACATAACCTGTATTTTTGTTGTTATTTTCATGAAACAGACAGGAATATGGGAGAGAGTCTGCAAAAACCTGGTTTTCAGAATCAACAATTTTCAGAAGATTTTATACAAAAAATGATAAATGCCCTTGTTACACACAGATTAAAAAAAAAATGACTTGTGGTTCTCCAGAAAAAGCCACTTTCATTTGATATTTACTTGTATAAATTCAAATTGCAGTTATAAAAAGCCATGTCTGTTACATATGTTTATTATCCTGGAATATTCTGGTAATTTCTGAGGAAGGTTGGTCTGTGTTCAGAGGCTTGCTGTCATCTCTAAATTCTGATCTGCGTCTGCGTGAATAGCCTCATACTCTGTCCTAGAGTAGCAGGAGCAAATATCAAATGGTAACTCTTATCAGCTGAACCTTTGTTGGCCTGCATTCATCAACATCATTTAAACCACAAAGGCTTCCTGCAGGTGATTTGCAAAAACCTTTAGATTGACTCTTATCCTCTTACATTCACAGCATAACATATGGAACAGTTCTGCAAATGTGCTTCTAAAATTATTCAATTTTTCAAAACTTTCCTTCAGCTGAATGCCTTCATTACCACATGGCTAGTTTTGCAAAGGCAGCAATAAAGGTTTCTTAAAAATAATCTAAAGGAGATTGCTGTATACTAAAATAAGCAGTGTATTCAGTCTCTTTCATCTTGGTACTTTGATAGACAGAAGTGACTGATGTTTCTTATTGGGAAGCTAAGAAAATCACTCCCCCAATAGTTTAAAGGTGCCATTTGATATTTTATACTTCTCTGAGAGATCAGTTTTTACATTCAGGTACTTTAAAAAAGTTAAAAGAAATAACTGGTTCAAAATAGAACCTTACTTTCTTATGTCTTGATTCAGTGTAATGGTTCAGGGAAACTTCAGAACTTTTCATGACAAAAGAAGGAATCAACTTTGTGTTTTAAATATAACAAAAAGTTGTTCAAAGCTTTGAAATGTCAATGAGCTGCAGTGGAGCGGAATCAATGAGCAAAGGCTAGCAAGGATGGGTTTAATGGTAATAGTTTACTCTAGGGTTCTGTGTTCTTTCCCTTTCCCATCTTCTACATAAAGACCAGAAAGCCTCCAAATAAAATCATAATATTATATAATCAGTGGGAGTTACTCCAGATCAGTGAGACATCAGTGAGAATAACTCCAAAGAGTCAAAGTTAAAATGCCATGTTAAAAAAAGAATTGAAATGTTTTTAAAGATGTGAGCTTATTTTTTCAGTAAATTAGTAATTTCTGTTATTATTTTTTTTCCAATACAGAAAAATGTCTTGAGTCTTGTTGACTTCATGTATTCAACAGTGAACAACCCTGATTTTGCAACCTAAATCTGTTCAAATCTCATTTGATTGCCTAAATGAAATAATTTAGATGGATCAATGCTTCAGATCTTTTCCTGTAGGGTCCACTGTGGGTAATGTTCAGGATGGAACCAAAGGTGCAATACTGAGTCCACATGAAGGATTGGCCCTAAATGCTAATTGCTGTTATGAGGACAATCACTGAGAAAGATACTTTTTTTTTGGTGACATCCTACAATAGAGGCGACCATGTCCTTCTGTGATATTACTGTGTTCTTAGGGAAGAAATAAAAATTACTTTTCTATTCACAGCAAAATAATGTTTTACATTATCTGAAGAGGACTTTCAGAACCAAATTAATTTGGTCTAATGATTGAACATTTTAAATGCCACACAAAAAATATAGCACCGCATGCAATATCCAGAAAAAGAAGCCACATCTTTTGTGTGTCTGGAAATCTGCTGCACCTTTGGAGAGAAGTTACAACACATTTCTATCAAGGGGAAGATAAAAGAATGAAATACCACTGGATGAAATTAATGAAATTCAGAACTGATATGGAGGAAATACCTTGATAACTGACTTTTGTTCTGCAGCATTTTTTTGAGACTCATAGCTGACGGCTGCCTGTAAAAAATTATTAAAAACCTTAACAGATTCAAGAGGTGACCTATGAATACTGGTGTACTTTCGTGAGTGGTTGTATTGCCATGTCAAAGAGGTAAAATAGTTAAGTGGCTCCTTTGGACATCAAAATTTTTCTGAGAAAAAAAAAATAAAATAGGAGTGTGATTGCTTGGTTAATTTTGGATGCTTCCTCAAAGAAACTAGGGTTTTAGAAATACTGGACTAGAATTTTGCCCATGTTGATACGATCAGTCATTTCTGAATGCTATCATGTTCCAAACCAAGACATATTTTGCATTGTGGGACAGAGCAAGGTTGCTAGGCAGTCTGTGAATTTATTTTATTATTATGCACATCACAGGGTCATCTAGATGTATCATTTCCAAAAGAAACACCAAAATAAAAAACTCTATATCTGTCAGATTAAATTCCCAAAGTGTATTAACCTTTATCTCATCTAAGCAGAGAGTGAATTTTAGTTAAACAATGAGGGCCATTCAATACTGAGCATTGGCTTTCTGAGTGATTTACACTCTGAAATGGACAAAAAAGGTTCTCCCTCAAAATGAGACATTGAGTCTTACAGTGAAATTTCAAAAATAACAGGACACATGCAAAATAGAGAAATTCTGTTAGGTAAGGAAGCACAAAAGAGCTGCAAGGGGAACTCTGACTTGAGTCACCCCTAACATTAGTTATAGTGTCGTGCAAGGAATGCAGTTCAGCATTGGCTGAAGACAGAAATACAAAAATTTTAGAGATTTTTATAAACTTCTGTTGAGATGGAGCACACTGCCCCCAAGGTAAGAGCTGCTCTGTTTACTTTCCAAATTCTGTCAGTGCAAAGAGAATGGGCTTCTATCACCTTTGGTCTCTTATAAATATACATAAAAAGTTTAGAGATGATTGTTTATTATCATTTCATTTTTTGAGTTTTTGTGTTTGTTTAGGGTTTTTTTGTTCGTGTTTTGTTTTTTTTTCCCCCCTCAGGAGTCTTTCAGAGCTTCACTGCAGTACACATAGTATGTACCTGGCACAGGAGCAGTGCAAACAGCAGATCCTGAAATGCAGACAAGCTGGAAGTATTCGAGCTGGCCTCTCTGTTTGCTGCAATGTGTTTCTGTGGCAACCAAAAGCTATAAAAAAGTTCTCTCTAATCATATTGCATGTGCTCTTCTTATTTTATGCTTTTCCCCTGCTAGGTATCAATTTCTACTAAAAACAATGTAATGATGTTTTGTTTATTCACACTTATGAAAGTGTTTTTGTTTTTGTTTTATTATTAATTAACAACATCAATTTTAACAGCTTATATTATCAGAGAAGATAGAAAGGTAAATGATGAGTCACTATGGCAAATAAAAATGTAAATTCTGCCCATGAAAAAAAGTCAAGGTGAATATGTAGATCAGTTAGTATCAGACAGAGGTGTTTTTATTCATACAGATTTACCCCTCATACCCAGTCCACCACTTGCTGTTAACTGTCCTCTGCGATCCTGGTTTAGCTTCTATTTGGAGACTGCAACATAAATCAGATGTGGCAGAGAACTTCACCTGTTCGTGCTCTGTGCTGCATGTGAGAGCCTGGATACTTCCAGGCAGACAGCAAACAGTGGCGGTGCGAGCCAGAAATGACCCATCCACTGAAGTGCAAGGAGTGCCACTCACTTGTGCTCTTTAACTGCTATCAAAACAGCTCCACTGCTGTGCCAGGGACTAGCTAATGAATCACCACTGCCTAGCTGACAGTATCCAACCCTGCTGTCCTCATCCATGACACCTGCTCAGCCATCAGACACTGCCACGTGCTGGGGGTGAAAATCATTTAACAAAAAAAAAAAGAAGACCGTATTGCAGCTGCAATCCCACTCTACCACGTGTGGCAGCCAAACCCAGCACACTTTTTTCTCATGGAAGTTGTGAGTTCTGTGCATGATTCAACTAGGCTGATATACAGAGACTATACAGGGCCCATCACCTCACTTTCTGCTTCATATCACTGAATCTGGGATGGCAGTGACAAATTTCTTCCACGATTTGGATGCAAGGGAGATAATGTACATGTGTCAGCAAGGCAGGCTCCACTTTCTGGGTTATCCTGCAGCTGAGTGGTGATGTGGCACAGACAGAGAATGATGATCCTTCTAAGATCAGCAGAGAAGACCACTCACCTGTCAGTTCAAAGACAAAAACTCTGTCCCTCTAGCGCCAACAGTCTAATGGCAGCTGGGAAAGAAACGACATATTCTGTGAAGAAGACAGGAAGAGCATGAAAAATTTGGACAACACTGTGCTACTGTGATTAGGTACTTTGGCCATCATTTATTTGAAGGATTAGTTGGGAGTTTATCAACTCTGTGCCAAAAAAGGAATATATATTCCTTATCCCTGGAAGAGTTCAAGGCCTGGTTGGAAGGGGCTTTGATCAGCTTGGTCTAGTGAAAGGTGTCCCTGCCCATGGTAAAGGGTTTGGAACTAGATGATCTTTAAGGCCCAGCTCAAACCATTCTGATTCTATGATTCATTCTGATTTAGACATGTTGATTGCATGAATTCACTCAGTAGTTAAAATACCAGAAAACTACTTTTTTTATTTATTGCAAGGATTTTTCAGGAATAATGTTTGCCTTTTTCTGAGGACCCTTGTGAATCTATCCCATGCCTGAAGCACCATATTTTCCAGTAGTTTGCTGTGGAAATGAGTTTTGCTTCTAGTAACCAATGACCATGCTCAAACATGCAATTCTCAGTATGTCACTGAATCGTCTATCTCTTCAGCTGCTGACATGCGTAGTGAAATGTTTAGCTTTTTGTCAGTGTGCAACAGGGATCTGTCAGACATCTCACTTCATTCAGCCACTGCAGTCTATTCACTCACACAGACTGCAGAAAATGGATGTTCATGGTCACTATTGAAAGGCAAATTGTGTTGTGAAATCTGGTAAGATTACTATAAGGCCCTGGCCCAGTAATATACTTGAGAACATGATTCAGTAGTACCCACACCAAGTGATTAATAGGGGCTTAAAGCTAACAAGACAAATGCTTAGCTATATTCAATCACTCTCAGAAAATTTGTTTTCTGATGACCTATTTCAATCAGGTAAAGTAATTCAGTTTTTAAACCTAATGTTGAAATATTTCCAACCAAAATAATGGCCAAGTTTAATTCATGCATTTTGAATATCCACTAATGTAAATTGCTTCACTCCATGCTATCAGATAAAGTCTAAAAAAAAGTTCTGTGTAGAAGTCTCAGTGGACATGAATGAGATGAGCGTCAGTGCCACTAGTTTTGGTGTCAATGCTATTCACCTGATCAGCCTCTAACAAGACTGTTTGATGCTTTGCAAGCCTCTGTAACACAGTCTAGGACCAGTACTACAAAATTAGCAGAAAAATACAGACTGAAGTGATTTTTTACTGTAGGTGGCTTATATTACATGTATTTCACTATCAGAAAAGAGCAATTTATCCTATTTCATGCCAATCAGAACAAAGTAGGACAATTACTGTCTTCAGTTTAATGTTTCTAAATCAGATATTATACAACTAATAGTGCATTTTTAATAGATACTGATTGAGTATCTAAGATTTATATTCTCACATCCCTGGAGTACATTTTCAATATATACTGACTGAGCAAGACTCAAGACTGCATCACTAGAGTAAACTCCTTAGCAGCATAATATTTACTTCCACAATGTTACTGTAAGATGAAAGACATTAAGGAATACAAATCTAAATAGAAACTTGGCATTTTTTAATGAGGTGTGTGCAACAATACTATGCTGTGGATAGGTAACACCAGGTCCTCCACTGTGTCAAAGGAGATGAACCAGCCTGTTCTAGCTGACAGTAGTAGTTCCAGCTAACAGCTATTGATAGGTGGCTGTGAATCCTCTCATCTTTAGTAATCCTAAGTGTAATCTTCCAACGTGAGTAAATGAAAGAGTGAGAGAAAGAGGCACATGCTTTTCCTGTCTGACTCATGCTACCTGAAGACAAGGAGGATGAATTGCCCTTGGATGTGCTTTTCTTTCTTCTTGGCTGCATAAAAGGAGTATTAAACCATAAGCGTAGACCACCTACCAGGCCTTTAGGTGTCCAGCTGTACTGCTGTGCAATTAGGATCATAGCAATCATTCTTGGAGGCCTTTTTCAAATTTAATTTCTCCCAGACTAAGGTTGGAAATGGTTTTAGTGAATTTTTAAATATTGTTATAATTTAGTGGCAAACACCATACATTTGTAAGCAAAGATTAATAGCATAATGTTTGTGGCTTTTCATTTAAATCAATGCCAAATCTCCAAAAAGTTAATGAAATAATAACTCAGTAAGATTTTTTGTAATTCAACTGCTAGAAGTAGAATGTGCATTGTATCAGCTTCATTAAAAAGTGCCAAATTGAGTCATGGTAATTATTACCACAAACTACCCACCCCTCAGTTTAAGGGCATGTTTAAGGTTATTTAGGTCAAGCTAATAAAAAACAGAAGTTGACTTTTGATGAAACTTTGGCTACATTAGTTAAGATGTTTTTAAATTACTAAAATTAAAACGTTGAAATATAAAATGGGTATTTTCTGTCTCTGCTTTTGTCTCAAATATAATTTAGATATATTCATTCAGTTACTTTTCTCACTCAGTAACAGATCATTTGAAATGGTTTTACTGCAAAAGTGATTCTTTGATATTCTTATTTAAAAAATACCAATAATTAAAAGTAGCCCTCAATGATCATACAGTATTGGTGGCAGTAGGCTGTCAACAGTCACCACCAAGTGTTGTTCTGCATCCACTGGTTCATATCAGTTGTTCTTCAGGGAGTCTCTGGGGTTATGTAAGTTAACGTTTATCCAGAATAAAATCAGACCCTGCTTAAATGTCCAATAGTCCTTAATCCCTCTCTCTTATTGGAGAAACAAATCCAAAGAGTAGTGCTTTCAAGAAGTGTTATGCCTGGTACAGGACCAAGGCATGATCAGTTCAGCCACCAGAAAGCTTCCACTTGGGTCCCAGAAAAACCTCAGAATTCCTCATTTCAGCACAAAGCGCTCTTTGGGGTGCGGGATGCTCTAGGAAATCCAGCTCCAGAGGACAGGAGGTACAGAGCCAAAAGTGACAAAACTTTGAGGAACAAAGGCATAGAAGAGCATTTGCACAAACTGGGACTTGAGTCAGGAAAATAGGTGACCATGAGAGCCTTACCAAGGCAAAAGCAGGGAACAAGAGGTAGATAGGGATTACTTGCTCTCTGGCAGAATGGGAATGATGAGGCATCAGGTGAGCGATCAGAGATCAAGTCCCTTGTAGGATTATACGTGAGCAATTTCTAAATGAACCTCAGTACGGTGCCTTTATGGCTGGTTTTATGTTCTTTATCCTAACTTCTCCTAGCAAAGTTTACCAATAAATCCAGACAATTAGAATCTGTCCCTGTAGGTGTTGGCAGGTGTTAGTATTTACACCACAAAGGTCATGGGAGAGGGAGTAGGTTTGTGCTAGTGGCCAATGCAAAGGAATTGCTGCTGAAGAGCAAAACTGAAAGGAAAAACATTAGAATCCCAGCAATCTGACAAGTTTGTTGATGACATTCAAACTTCTGTATTGAATTTATTTCTATTGCCCTTATTTTCTGAAAAGAAATAGAGTAACTTATAGTCTCTTGGTTATGAATTTATTATGTACATGTATAGTTCAATGTAAGCAGGACTTGATGCCCAGTGTACATGATGTCTGAATTTGAATGTATCTTGTGTCTTTGAGTTTGCAGGTATCAGTTCAGGCAGGGACAAGAATCATTTATTGTGGTTAAACTGGAATATATTAAGATTTTCTCCAGTTTTGCGTGCTCCAGTTTGATCCTGGAAGTACCTTGAGATGAGCTTCTGATTTGTAAGGTATGCTTAACCACCTCTGCAATGTCTTGTGCTGAGGTGAGGAGCCTGAGGGAATTCAGTTCTGTTCTGTTCGCACTCTGAAATTTTACAGCTCAGAATAAAATGAGCCTCTGTCTAACATCAGTTTTCAAACTGCCTCATGCCAGAGGCTCTAAAATAGTTCAATATCCCATCTTTCTTTTCAGTCTTACAAGAAGAGTAAGCGTAACATTAACACAATATACATTTTCAAACATTTACAACTTTTTTTAACTAAAGCTGCTGTGTTCAATTAATGCAAGGTTTAGGATAGCTGCTTCTTCTCCTAAAGCTAGAGGGAGGGAAAACCTTGTTGTATTATGGAATGTTTGCATTGTCAAGGTGGTTATGGAAAAGATCTGTGTCATCAAGAAAGTCAGAAACTATACTCTGTTTTTTTTGTTTGTTTGGGCCTTTTTTTCCCTAAAAAAACCAGCAAAAAACCCAAACCAAAGCAATAAACAAAACCCCAATCAAACAAAAACCCACCTACGGAACCCAAACAAAAACCTAAAGCAAACCCAAAAAACCAAACCCAAAACCCAGAGGACTGCTGGCTGTACTCTGTAGTTTGCATTAAGAGCATTAATTTTTAGTCTTATTTTTATTTTTATTTTTATTCTTATGAATACCTGGTGCGTTTCTGTGCATTCAAATTACAAGTAAGCACGTCAGGAGTTTTACATGCCTCCAAAGAATGTCTCTGCCTGCTGTTAGCAGGTGTGTGAGTTCAGCAGAATCCTTTCTTTCCCCTTTCAGAGCAGTTTTCCTTTGCCCTTGTTACCAGCTGGAGCAGAGACGCCTGTCCCCAGCGCCGCTGGAACTCGGCTGCTGCGCGCCCTGTGCGGCATCCCGGGACACAAACCCAGAAGGAGGTGCCACCTTCCGAGTGCTTCAAGGTGCGCATCCCACGCGGAGAAGTTCTGAAATCCCCTAGACAGATGCACCACCTGTTGATTGCTGGTCTGGAAAAATTCACGGGACCTTCAGTGATGGGCGCATCTAGATTTGGATAGTGAGAAAACCTTCTTTCTTCAGATGCAAGGCTGTTCTGGAACTAACAAACTGACACAATCTTGAGTTATTCCTACAAGTTTGCTGAGTATTTAAAAGATCCTCAAGTTTCAGGAATATTACGTATGAATTATAACTTTTTTTTTTTTTGCTGTATTATCCTAAGTTTCTTTTTTGACTTGTTTACTACTATAATTTCATTGAGCAACCATGGTGGAGCAATAAATCTGTATTAATGTTCTCTTCAAAATGTGCTAAGCTTTGTCATCTGTGTGGGCAGGACAAAGGTGAAGGAGGGAATCTTGCTGGACATACTCTTTTTGTCCTCAAGCTGAAGTCACTAAATCTTATTGTCCCTGAAGGTAAGATCTTTTCATATAAATACAGCTTCTACCTGAAACTTGTTTTGGATAAATTAACAACAGCAGGCAAACTTTTGTATCAGACTCTGTAGGCATGGGTAAGCCTTTAACACAAGCCATGCCTAAAGGCTTTTTTTTGAGCAAAAAAAGTGGTGTTTTTCAGCTATTTACATGTTTATGGTGTTTTTGAGCTATTTACATGTGCTAGTATTTGTTACATTTTCAGATACATTATGCTTACCTGAAAGTGATGATATTCCGAGGCAAATATGATGCCAAATATAAATATTCTGATGCAAAAATAAAAGTCAGCTACAAACACACAGCGCACATCTCTAAATGCATCCAATATTTTGAGTTTATTTTTGAGAACAGCAGTTTCCACTCCTCATTCTTTTCAAAGGCTGTCATTTAAATAACCTTGAGAGGAAATTACTGTTTTCTGTCATTCTCCTGCTCTGAAAGAAGGTGGTTGCAGCTACACACAGCTCTTGTCGGTTCCCCTATGGGGCCTGTAGCAAGGGGCAGGCTGTGTGGTTGGGGTGGATTTTGAACAATCCAGCTTTATCATCATAGGAGGAAAGTTGTTCAGCTCAGAACCACTGGCATTTTTCAAGCATTCAGCAATAAAACAGTTGTTCTGCCTTGCCATTTCCAGAGTTTCTTGCCTGCTTGGCCCTCTGGTTTCCAATTTGTGGTTTGATGCTCTTGGCTATGTAATGATTTAGGGGTGTATGGTTCATGAGGGATGGTCAACCCTGACAATGTACTCTGCCTTGAGTTACTGTTATCAAATACCTACAGAATCAGATCTGTTCTTTTTTTTT
>VYXD01013620.1:90214-145422 GCA_013397195.1 Hylia prasina
CCCCCTCAAGGTTATAGCTTGTGCTATATGTGTGCATTTCACTCTTTATTTGAGTTGATAGGCTCTTCTATAGAGTGCAATGCTATAGGCTAAGGTCTGTCCAAAGTGACATTTCTCTGGTTTTCAGAGAACCTTCAGACTCCACACAGAGATCACAGACAACTTCTCCGCTTATGGTTCTCTGCCTGGTTGTCTAGTCTCTAAACAGACTGCTATTTGAAAAGACCAAAAGCCCCAGCAAATAGACATGCCCTACCCTGTGGCTACAGACAGCTACTAATATATTAAAAAAAAAATACAGCAGTATCTTGCTGTTCTCTTGTAAGAACATGCACCACTCATAATGGAAAATAATGTGCCCTTTGGACCTGTGTTCATCTTAAAGACATTGTCTGTGGAATTCCTAATCTTTCATTTAATCAGCTAGCTCCCAAGTTCTTCCAGGTAAAATAATCATGTGAAAATATATTGTTTCTAGAAGCAGGGAGGCATGCATAATATCATTCACTGTCTTCTAACAGCATTTTGTCATTCTGTGCTTGAAGACAAATTCTCTCAGTTGCAGGTATAGAAATGCATTACAGTTGTATATAGAAATATAGATAATACCAAATCCCTGTCAGTCTAGGCTTCTGTGGAAGTTTGGATGCACTAGGAATACAAAGGACCTCCTAGGAATTACTATATTACATACCAGAACATTTATTGATGAAAGTTTTCTGTAAAAATGGAAATATTTCAGCCACTAAAAAAAGGCAACAATTTTCCTTTTGGAAAATCTTTCTTTGATAATGAGTCTAGTTCATGTTTCAATAGCATCAGTGTATCCACTTCTGGTCTCCCCAGTACAAGAGAGCAGCTGGAGAGGTTCCAACAAAAGGCCTTAAAAATAGTTAAGGGATTGGAGCATCTCTTCCACTGGGAGAAGCTAAGAGAGTTGTGATGGGCTGTTCAGCCTGGACAGAAGGCTCAGAGGCATCTTATCAGTGTGTGCAAATACATGAAGGGAGGATGCAAAAAGGATGGAGCCACGCTCTTTTCAGTGGTGTCCAGTGACAGGACAGGAGGCAGCTGGCACAAATGAAAACACAGAACATTGAGAAACATTTTTTACTGGAACAGTGACAGAACATTGGCAAAGGTTGCCCAGAGATTATGGAGTGTCAGTGTCCATCTGGAGATGTTCTTGAGCAATGGATTGTTCGTGGCCCTGCTTAAGTAGTGCTGTTAAGCAGATGCCCTCTAAAGGTTTCTCCTAAGCTCAGTCATTCCATGATAAATGAGACAATGCCTTACATTTCTAAATATATACTGTAAATCTTTTTTTTGCTTAGCTTGTTATTGTCATCGCTCCACCTTTGTAGCCTGCCTGCATCAAAAGGGCAGTCAAGATCAATTTAAGAGGTGTGAAGTGAGAATTTATTCAGATATTTCATTCAATTATATAAAGAAACATCATTATAGATTACAAAAATCACTCTGTTTCTTAAAAAAAAAGAAAAGAAAAATAATTCTCTATCATCAATTTATGTAAGTTTTGCTTTTGTGAGAGTGCCCAAGTGATTGGTGCCTGTTTTCAATGACAAAATTGCTGGAGCTGAGTTATGCCCATGTGAGGAGAGCAGTCTTTAAAACTGTTAAATCAATTGAAAGAAAAAGGTGGGTTTTCCTTTGAAAACAAGGAATCCTCTGATGTTCTCACATTTTCAAATACCAGATTTTTGTCATGTACTCTTAAAAGGGAAAGAAAAGTCATGACCTCCAGAAATAGTGGTCTATTATCTAGGCTAAGTCACAAAATGACAAAGTTCCAGGAGTGGAAGAGAGTTAAGCATCCATTAGTAAATATTGGCATGTATAGTCTTCCTATGCACATCAATTATTTTAGATGTGGCCCTTGTATTCTGATTGTTTCCTGCTGCTCCTTTTTTTCATTTTTAAGGAGGACAAAGTAGTAAGGAATACTTGAGCCTTCATGTAAAGTAATAGCTGAAAGACTCCAGTTAATGTTGACAACTTATTTTTGATTTAGCAACAAAGTATGAAAGCCATCCAGTACCCACATGATAATAGAATTACTCCACCTTGTAGAGATATAATTATTATCAGAGCACCTCCTTCCCTGAACAATCTGGCACATTAGCAGTAGACTAAACACACATATGCATTGCCAGTTGCTCTGCTGTTTGAGGGATAGCTGCTCAGTTACACAAATGGTCTTTCCCTGCAGAGCTTATTTTCTGCATTTGCTGCAAAAAAGCTTGGTTTAATTGCCTTTTCATTACACCTAAAATCTTAGGTTTTTTCCCATGCTTCTGGGCTTTGTATCTGTGTGCTAAATTTTGGGAAACTAAAAGTCAAATCAGGAGTCTAGGTCAAGTACTTTTTAAGATACATTGTTACTATATACATTTAAAAGAAAGTGACCTTGTTTGCTACATGTGATAGTCTTAGCTAGATTGATTGTCTCTGGGCAATTTAAAATCATCCTTTGGAAAAGGATTCAAAGAACATTTGGAAAAGCAATGGACCCTTTCTGTAAATTTTTCAGTTATTCAGAAGCTGACTTGAATGACATATGCATTTATGTGAACCCTCCTCAAAAAATTCAAAAGAAGAGCAGAGCAGAATAAAGATGTTAATTTTACAATATTTGAAAAAAATGAATTTGTATATACTGACAAGTTCCATTAAAACATTTACATTTTGAACAAACAGTGTGTTTTAAAGAAATGTTACAATTTTTCAAAAGCTCTCTACATTAAAACCCTATGTGTATTGTGTATGTTATTTTAATTAGCATCAGAGAATCACTGTTTTATATTTTATTAATAATAAAAAGTTACTTTTTTCATACAAAAGTATATGAATCCGTCTCTGCTTTAAGTCAGCACATTGACATATTCCTCATAAAACAGATCATAATTTGAAATCATAATTTCATAATAATTGAGATCATAATAATTTGATTTAATGAAAAATAACCATTAAATCACCTTTTAACAAAAGATATAATTATATTTTTGAGGTTTCCCTGTGAATTTGTATTCATTTGTAAAGGCATCTGTCTCTGACAGTACATGTATTTGGTGCTCAGCAAACCATGAAAATTACAGACAGTGTTGAAATTCCATGTCAGGTCAAAAATGGTCTCTGCCTGGGATTTTGACTATCAAGAGGTCCCTTTTACATTTGTATCACTGCAGGACCAGCCTGAAATATTTGGACCATATTTGAAATGGTTAGAAGCTGTACAAGCAGGGGACTGTGGGATAATTCTTATTTCAGCATAATTATAAATCCAGATAGATAAATCCATTTCCTCCATTTATCACTTCTTTACTATGACTTCTAGTAGAAATTGACCTGGATTAACTGTATTTCATTATAAACTTGGACTTTTCTTTCATATAAACATAATTTCTGCCTTTGCTACTTATTGTTAGGGGCAGATATTGGATATTTTATTGGATTACCATACTGTTACAGTTCCTGAGCAGTTCATAATTTTTTGTCTTATAAGACTCTCATGCACTGACTGTTGATAAGTTCACATCTTTGAAAGGTTTACCTTCCTGTTGATTTAAGAAGATGTCTCTTGCCCTCCTAGTTGCATAGTGGTACCTGGCTACCTTGTGAAGTCACTGGGTCACAAGCTGCCTCAAGTGAAATGAAACTGAGCTACTCACAGCAGGGTAACATTCAGATCTCTAATCTCTATAGATTTGTTTCCTTTGATGCTGGCAGCCATGTGAGGTTACCTGAAATCACCATCCTGACTGGGTTTGCTTGAAAGCCACGAATTCCATTCATTCCCTCTTTGAGACAAAAAACAAGCTCAGACAAGTAGTGAGAATAGTTGTTCCTGATGCGCTATCCCAGAAAAATATATTCTTGGTCCTTAGCTCTGTGTTTGCACTGAATCTGCTGTGGATGGCATGGGACACCACACAGAGGAGATGAAAACCTGCATTAATTCTATGACTCTTTTTGCTGGTTCTCTCAGGACTACCTGTACTCAGACCAGGCAGCAGCTGCTGGATTTGCTTCCAAGCCTTATTTTCTGATTCCAAACCCACGAGTGGGCTCCAGGTGGCAGCACGGACACTGTTTCCAGAGCAGGCAGAAAGGTTTGGCAGAGAAGGCTTTTGTTCCAAATTATTTAGTCTTTCCTGTTCCCAGATGAAACCAGTGATGAAAACACAGCCTGAAGTTTAAATTTTAATCCTTTTTAGAGTTTTCTTCATTCCTATTATTCTTAGAATAATTCTGTGGCAACTTTCATTTCTCAAAAACATGTTTACTTACTGAAATTTTGTAGTCACTGAACCAAACTGAGCTAAACCTTAAAATAAAGATATTGTGAAAAGTTTCAGTGTAATTCAGAAAATGAATGGGTTTAAAGCAATTTTTTTAAAAAAGGACTATTTGGGTTAAATCATAGCTGGTTTTGGATTTTTTCCACCAGAAAGTTCTGATAATCTTTATGCTAAATAGGGATCCTGCTCAATGCAGAAATACAAGATTGGCAGAGAATCCCTGGGTCCTAACACCCTCCATCTGCAGTTTCAGGTACCATTACATATATATCCTTAAAACAACCCTATTTTAACGACTATTGAGTCGTTAAAACCAAAGAGCCCTGGACATTAATTGTGGGGATATGATAATCCCACCTTCAGGCACACAGCAACGGTCTGACTCGTGTTCAGATTGATGGGGATAAGGAAAGACAATGACCAAAGGAAAAAACAACAAGGAAGTAATATAAAGTGTATATATATGGAAATCTGAGGTAAAATTTCTGGTAATGGCTGTTTCTTACATAAAAAAAGACACCTGTAAATTTACAGGCTTTAACAATGTTTTTACCACACTGAGAAAGGAACTCTGCATTTCAAATTCTTGTGCATGTTGATTTGAACCCCACATGGTCTCATTCCTGATCATAAATCTGCTTTTTACATGATATTCACTCCCTTTCAAGCACTCTGCAGGAATCTGCTCCTCCCTGAGGCAGAATTTGTTCTAAATACCTCCTCACGTCTCCTTGTTCTTACCACAAGATAGCTCAGAAACAGAAATTCACATTTTCCCAAGTGTGCCTGTTCTTTCTCTTTATAGGTATATAAAATCTGGATGATAGATTAATTATTGAAAAGCAATGTCACCTCTCTTTTGTTTCTGTTATCATTAGGAGAGACACATTTCATACAATTTTACATACACAAAGTAAAACATAAATATGTTTTACATAAAATTCAAGAAAGCCTTTATGTACACTTAGAAGAGGCAAGCAACTCATGTCTCTTTTCAGTTACAGAGTGAACCAAACAGGAGGAGAGTGTCTGCTGAGAGAAAACTTTACACACTAGAACACAGAAAAAATAGTCTTTCCCTGGTAAAGTCTTGAAAGGCAGTATAAAAAAAATAAGAGATCGAATTAACAACACTGACTTTCCTGTTAACTCATTTCACAGTTGCTAGTTCCCAGTGTTATGATGCCACAGAATATATTTTTGTGCAAAATAAATAATATAGACATGAAATCCTTGCATTTTCAGTTTGGGTCTTTTTTCAGGACAAGTAATATTCAGTCAGCCTTCATGAGAGTTGAAAATATGAAGGCTAGACACAACTAGTTTGAGTTATTTTTTCAGAAAGATGCAATTTGCAGTCAAGTAGCCCTTGAATCAGGTTCATTAAATGAATCGATGCTCTATTCACTCATTAAACAAATTAATGTGCTCCGTTTCACATATTGGAGCTTTGCCTGTTTCTATTTGGGGTAGTCCATTGTGAGGGCTGCTCTCTGATCTAACCTCAGGCATCATTATGGGCTTTTTTCACCTTCCATGCCCTGGCAGATTCCTCTGACTTTTGCAGAGGAATCTTCCAGGGCAGATCTTGACTGAGTTTCCTCTGACTTTTGCAGATCTCTCCCCCTGGAGAACATTCTGTCTTAGTTACTCTGTCTCAGTATTAGTACTCAAACAAGGCCTAGGAAATAGACTCCAATGATCTGCTTTATCATCTGACTTGGTGATATCAAAACTGCTTTTGACTTTAGTAAGTAGATTTCCTGAACCAGAGCTGAAAGACTAAACTTTATATCTTAGTTCTGAAACCCTTCATTAACTAACTTCATGGATGTGCAGAGGAACAATTTTTTCTTGCTAGCAGAGCAGAATAAATAATATTTTGCTTTTCTGTGCATGCATGCTTCCAGAACCTCTCTATACTCAATTTCAACAAAGAACCCCCAAAATGCAAAAGTCAAACCTTTCTTTTGAAAATGGGTTTCTTGCTATTCCTCTCACTTGGGTTTCAAGCATATTGAATAGATGCTATATTCTTACAGCAGTTTTGGTGTGGATTCTAATCAAATCCCATACATCATTTTAGTGAAATAGTGAGTTGAGGCCTTTTTGAAATGCTTAATGACAACTGGGCAGAATGAAGGACAAAAACCAATGAAATGGAAGTATTGAGTCCCATTAAAGAACTGACATAAATGCAGCCTAATTTCCTGCTTTTCTGCTAAACTAGTCATCTGCCTTACCCACACCACTAATTTTGCATGGGTTACAAGCAGAGCTTTCAGATTATTATCGGCAAAATACTGATTCTCTTTTTGGACTGCAATGAAGTCAGAGACAGCAAGGAAGAATATATATTTTAAAAGCTTTAAGATTGTCTGTCTTTGCACTTCAGAGCCTTGGGGAGCTGATTATTTTCCTGTTTCCTGTGTTTCAGGAAAGCCACTGCTAGTAGTGGCTTAGAGCTGAGGATTGAGGACTCTTCTAATGAGCATGCCTGAGTATGCACCTCATGCTGTCCCTGCTCCCATGTCCTTGCTCTCCTACAGCCAGGGCACCAGAAAACTCCTGCTGAACTCACTGAAAACCCACTAAGCAGCTGGTGATAAAATGGCAGCTAAAACAACAGAAAATAACTGAGAGCATGGGAAAAACAACTCTTTTGATCAACCTCATTTTTGTAAAGGAAGATAAGAGCTTGTGGCTGGATTTGGATGAAGATAATTGCAGAAGTGTTAAAAATACTACTTATATTTGTGTCATTTTGAAGTAGCAATTTCCCAGATATATACAGAAGAACAATTAGCTTGCACAAAATGACTGTAAGTCATTCTGGTTTGTGATAGCAGGACACCAGCAACTGTTGGGAGGGAACACCTAAAACCAGATTTGTCAAGGAGAGAATTTTCACTCAAAGTGATTCTGCAGCTGGGAATGCTAAGAATGCTGATGTGGGAAAACTCCCATTCTTATGCCTAGAATTGTTCATCCTCTGCTTGTGTTGAGAAGCAGATTTCCTGTGTAGAGATAACACACTCTCACAGACATGCTTGAACCTCCTTCTGAGGGAGAGAGTGTGGTGGTTCATTTTTCTGGTTTCTCATGTTCTGTTCTGTACTTGAAGTTTTACTCTGTTAAAATGGTCTGTTCTATGTACCCCTTCGGTTTTCCCCTACTTGGTGTGGTCTCGGGGTCACTATTGATGGTCGTGAGGAGAGCGGTGAAACAGAATTCATGGACTCCATATCAGAAGGCTTAAATGTATTTATTAAAGTTGACTCCATTTTTCAAGCTTGGGCTATTTCTGCCCAGCTGTACAGAGAGAGCTGCTTCTTCCCAGCTCCCTCCTGAACAATCTCCCCACAATGCTTCCCATACCAGAGCAATAACCAAACTTCACCCATTGGTTAAGAAAGAAAAACAAATCCACATCTCCCGAGATAGGGACACAGGACAGAGATTGTTTAGAAGAACTTTGCTCTGCAATTTTCTGCTTTCCCAGAGAATATTTCTCTGCAGGGAAAAATATATAATATGTTTATACAACAACTTGGTTTTCCCCATTCCCTCCCACTTGTCAGTTTTATAAACCCTGCCCCTGGCCCTTGTCAATCCTGTTCAGGCCTCTCCCTACCTTCTAGAAGGTTCTAGGGAGAGCGTCGAAGGATTGGCTGGGGCTCAGAGTCTCCTCCCCATCTCTCTCTCCATTTGTCCCCCTGTTGATAGACTGTTGCTCCACTCCCCCCACGTTGCAATCCCATTGGCAGAGCCCTTTCCACGCCCATCGTACCCACCTCCATTCAAAACCCCATGTTTTTCCAGTCTCATCGCTCTGTCCTGGGCATTCTCCCTCGAATAAACACCTCCCTGTTACACCCAGGCCAGAGTCCTGCTTTCTTCTTACGCCGCTGACTGCGTCTCCACTGGTACTGCACAAAGAACCTACGTGGGCTGTGAGCCTTGCATCGCCTGCTCATGGCTTCAGTGGCTGGTGGCTGCGAGGCTAGCCAGAACCCACCACTGCTACAAGAGAGAGATCAAAAAAGTACAGCCTTTCGATAAACCCATAAATGGTGTGTGCCTGAAGACCTTTGGTGTATTGGGACAGGCAGAGGGGGCCCTTTCACCCCCCACAGTCAGTAGGATGAACTAAGTCTGTGTCCCTGTGTGTCTTTGTGGCCCAGTGTTGTTAGTGAAGCAATGAAATAAATCTTCTCTTTGCATCTCAGCTGTGCCTTGGTGGTCGCCTTGGTTGTGTCGATTCACATGGTGACCTATTATGCTGTACCAGTTTTGTCTTCCTAAGGGGATCAAAAGTGAAATCAGCCTAATTTCCTTATTTTGTAAAGGCAGATTATGTGGATATATCTGCTGTGCTGTAATTTGTATCTTACAAATGGCCATCCACTCTGAAATTTCTAAAGGGAGTGCTTGAATATTGCACAGTCATTGACCAGAAGAAAAAGTGAGTAAACTTTTCCAAAAACTAAATGTCTGTGAGTTACTGTATTGCTACAGAGATGTGATTTTCCTGGGGAGAAATACCTGGGTGCCTGCTCTTGTTTTGAGCCAAACATCAGGGAAAAAACATCTTTTATATCTCATGTTCAAGCCCATGATTTACAACCACAGTCAGGATGCTGCTGACAGCTCCCTGGGGCTGGAGGTCATGGGGGCTCAGGCTTGAGACTGCTTGAATATGACCCCCACTTCCAGGGCATTTGGGGCAAGTCCCAGGAAACAAGATCTTGCACCAGCCACCCAAACTAGGCAGCTGTGCAGGTGACTACTGTAGGTGGACTGTTGAAGCTTGCCTTCCAGAAGAAGTTTCAATACATTGATTTGCTACAAATCTTCATACCGGCCCATGTGCCAGAAGTAAGTTCACAGCATGCCTTCTATTTTGGTGTTTGTATTAATTTGTGGAATGTGTTTAAACTTCATTTGAGTTTTTCTACCACTAGTTTTAGCCTGTATTTTTTCATCAAGTCACCAAAAATTTTTCTTCAGTGTGGGAACAGTATATTCAAAATGAAAGCTGTGTTTTCAAGTGTTAAGAAGGAAGACTGATTTATACCATTTGAAAGAGCAAGGAGAAGCCAAGCAGTTGCTCTTTTTGTGTTATGTACAGATAACTATTTTTTCTTCCCTTTTTTTTTTATTTTATTTTTTNCATATGGGAAGACACATTAAAGTTTCTTTCCTTTTTTTTTTTTTTTTTTTAAACTCACTAATATTAATCATAGAATGGTTTGGGTTGGAAAGGAGCTTTAATCTGATCCCAACCCCCCTGCCATGGGCAGGGACACCTTCCACTGTACTACATTTTCCACAGGTTGCTCAGAGCCTCATCCAAGCTGGCCTTGAACACTGACAGAGATGAACACATCACAACAGCTCTGGGCAACCTGTTCCAGTGTTTCACCGCTCTCCTAGTAAAGAATTTCTTGATAGCTTCTCCTCTAAACCTAATCTCAGTTTGAAACCATTCCACCTTGTCCTGCCACTACATGCTCTTATAAACAGGCTCTCTCCATCTTTCTTGTAGGTCCCTTCAGGTACTGGAAGACTGCAATTAGGTTACCTCAAGGCCTTCTCTATTCTAGGCTGAATGATCCCAGTTCTCTCAGCTTTTCCCCATAGAAGAGGTGCTTCGTCCCTCTAATCCATTTTAGTGTCCCTCCTGTGGACTCAGTCTAATACATTGATGTCCTTCCTGTGTTGGGCAGCCCAGATCAGGATGCAGCTCTCTGGGTGGTGTCTGAGCACAGCAGAGGGGCAGAATCCCCTCCCTGGCCCTGCTGGCCACGCTGCTTTGGATGCAGCCCAGGATGCAATTGGCTTTCTGGGTGGTGAGTGCACATTGCCACCTTGTGTCCAGGCTCTCATCCCCAGTCACCTCCAAGTCTTTCTCGGCAGGCCTACATTGAATATGCTCATCCCCAGCCTGTGTTGACACCAGGGATGGTGTCACCACAGGATGATCCAGGTGCAGCACCTTGTACTTAGTCTTGTTCAGGGTCATGAAATTCCTTGTGGGCAAGTGAGCTTGAGCTTGTCCAGGTCCCTCTGGATTGGATCCCATCCTTCAGGTGTGGCAATGCACCGCTCAGCTTGGTGTGATCTGCAGATTTGCTAAGGGTGCAACCTATCCCTTCATTTATATTAATAATTAAGATATTAAATAACAACAGTCTTAGACCCCTGACAAATCCCAGTTGTCATGGATGTCCATCAAGACTTTGAGACACTGGCTAGTATGTAACCATTCAATCAATTCCTTATCCACTGAAAACACATTAAATTCATCCCTCTTCAATTTAGAGAAGGATGTTGTGAAGGATTGTGTAAAAGTCTTTACAGAAGTCCATATAAATGACATCTGTAGCCCTTCCCTTGTCTACAGATGTAGCCACTCCACCACAGAAGGCCACAACGTGGTCAGGCAGGACTTGCCCTAGTGAAGCTGTGCTGCCTGTCTTGCTTCACCTCCCTGTTCTCCATGTGCCTTAGCATAGTTTCTAGAAAGATCTGTTCCCTGACCTTGTCAGGCAGGGTTGAGGCTGACAAGTCAATAGTTCCCAGAATCCTTCTGTAGCCTCTGCTGTGCTCCATTCAGCTCTCTGTAGCACCTTGCTCTTTGTGTTATTTGCATTTATGCTTACACTATTTCACTAATAGTAATAGAAGCTTTTATTAACTAATGACAAAAGACATTTCACTATACAGAGCTTTAAGTGTACATATTTCTAAAAATTATAAATATGATAGCATGACTTTTTTTTCCTTCTTTTCTACTCGAGGTCTGGTTTATGACAGAATTCATAATAATATTCTACATTTATATTCTGTGACAGAAAAAATTTCCTTAATATTACTGGGAAAATAGAGTAAAACTTGGCCATGGGTAAAAATTAGCCCCCCAATATCCCCTCATATGTTTATCAATAAGTCGAACATGTAAGTCTTGGCCACTTGATACCCACTGCTCTGATTCTGCTGTTGCTGCTGGGAAAGAGACACTGCAAATGCTCTGACTGCAGGGAGATTGTCAGATGCAGATTATGAATGTTAGACCGAATCAGCCTTCTAATTATAATGGCTTTTAGGGTTTTTGTAGAAGTGCATTAGTCTCTACAAGTCTTTTAGGTGAAATATTGTGACATTAACTAGCAGCTCTAGTCACACTGGAAGTTATTTATTGCAGTAGTAAAATTTAAAGAAATTATATGATTACATATAACTGAAAAATTATCATACCCCTGTGGTTCTGACTATCTGGTTACATCCTATGCCTTGAAGCCTCCCAGGTGTGTGATTATCTAATAATGATCAATTGCGTTATTGATTCAGCACCATATGTCAAATTGCAAAGGGAAAAACAATGAACAGAAGAGTTTATGCCTACAGGGGCAGTTGCATGTTTTCATATTTCAGCTCTTTCTTATATTTATTGAAATATTTAAGATTTGCAATTGCAATATAAATTTTCTTCTGAGAGCTTCTGTTTCTCCAAATGATTTAAAGAGCACACAGTGAGGTTTCCAAGGCCTGGTGATTTTAGTGGCAGTACCTTCAGTTTGTATTGACTCTAGATAATTGCTGAGCAGATTTCTTTTTTACTTTTGTGCCTCGGTGTTCCTTTTTATAAATTCATATTACAGATCCATGTCTTAAAAATCTAGCTCAAAACATCTAAATCAAAGTTATAGAAAGAAGTAAAAGGTGTTTTGATGTCTCACATGCTGGAAGTTCTTTCCCCCATGAATAAATTAATTTTAGCAATTAGTTCTGTTATAATAATTTGTCCAGGACATGCACATATTGTAGGAAATTCTTCTAGCCTTGTTTTTCCTCAAACCCAGCATATTATTCCTCCTGTGCACCACAGACAAGAGTGAGATCATTTAAGACTAAACAAGTGTCTGTAAGAATCTTCTTTATGTGTTGCTAATGGTGGTAGATGGTGACAATAATCTCAGAAATGCAGGAAAGAAAAATGGGGTGGGTAATGCCCAATGCCACTGAATGTCTTCACAAGAAAAAAGAGTCATAATGATGACAGTGCCATCATTTCTTTTTGGTGCAAGCCATGCTTTGAATCTTTCTGCAAAGCAAAATATCTATGAAAGCCATTGGGAAATATTGTGGACATCCAGAATTCAGGGATATTTTTAAACTCTTAATATACTTGTAAAATGGAGAATTAATACTAACCTGTCATTTCAGAAAATATGATAATGATTATTTTCTGTAGCACTCACATAATATAATGACAAGTGCCACAGAGAAAAATATTGAGGAAACCAATATTTATGTCCTCAAAGAATGACATGAATTGAGTGAATTAAAATAAAGCATGGGACTACTCAGTGAAAACTGGCTGTAAACCCAATATTAAATGAATGCTCATTAACTGAGCACCTTTCATTGCATGTAAATGAAGACAAATTTCCAGAAAAATATAAACATAAAAGGTTCTCAGCAGGCTCTTCAATCTCCTCTTGTCCTTCTCAGGGCAGCGAAATGGATCAAGTTGCCAGAGGGCACAGCCTGAAAAGTAAGAGGTCTATAAGGATTCAACTCTGAGTCTTCCTCTTTCTTTTACAGTTCTCTGTTCTAGTTATTGAGATTGAAATATACTTGCAGAGATAATTTAAATTCTTCCATTTAATAGTTATTAATTTCTTGAATTTGTATTCTCAATAATGCAGCACCTGCATGTACACGCACCATAATATTATAGTGTAAATATCTGCAGTGAACCGAGCAGTAGTTCACTACCAAATTTTCATACAAAATTAATCATGTTATCTTCATTAAATTCTAAAGCTGTGTAATCTTCTTCTTCAAAAAAGAATGAAGACAGATTCTTCACTGTACAGCTTGTCTAATTTGTGGGCCCCAACTTTCCATTATGAGGATATCAACTGTATTTCTACAATATTTACTTTGTATTTTGAGAATTTATTGCATTCACTGGTGAACGTCCCTTCTACTATTTGATATTAGCACTTCTCAAAGGAACTGGAGAAGTTAAACACCCATGAATATATGGTGCAATACCAAAAGAAAAGGAGAAAAATTTCCCCCCAAACCAAGAGAAAAGGATAGTGAAGAAAGAAAACTTCTCTTGATGAGAAGCTCTTCCAACAATACAAATCTTAAGTGCCTTTTCTCCACACCTATAGCAAAGGCACAATGGTTCAACATATATACACCTGTAGATTCATTCTCAAATCAATCAGGGAGATATTCTGTTGAATCACGTTGGAAAATCAATTCAGTGGTGAGACGTTCATGTAACACCTTTCCCCAGCAATACCACATGGTTTTATGTATCTATTTTTTAATTAGAAGTGAATTGGAAGTGATCAGGTATTCTTTGGTCACCGTCATTACTAACTTACTTTTGATAGCTTATTTAACTCAGTTTAATTAACCTTCTCTTGTCCATGATCATCCTCTTCTGCCCTTAAATTAGACCATAGGTACCCAAGGCCTACACTGGAATAGGAAAGGCAAAAAACCCAAATGGAATTGATTACCTAGATGGAATTTTTTCTTCTCTTTCTTACCTAGAAGTGATTGTTATTGCTGTTAGCAGAAGCGTTTGAGTAGAGCAATGATTGTTACTGCCATTAATGTTTGGAGAAATCATTTCAACATGTTTTTATGCAAACTCATGTTTTCAAACTTGATCACTCCTAAAGTTTACTTCACACTACTGCGCTGTGAACAAAACAAATGCACAGGTAGCTGAGCAAACTGAATAAGGATGAAGAGAAGCACACTGTAATGCTGTTTTGGGGTATAAGCTGGAATTGACTGAAAGCTGTAGAAATCTGTCTATACCCTTTATAAGTGTACCTTTTTCTGGCCCAGTTTAGATTCCCTCTATATAGCCCTAACCTTAGAGAATAAATACATGGTGCAACAGCTGTTTAATAAGCAAATGTTTACTTTCTTAACCCCAGGCATAAGTAAGCTAATTTAGTTGTATTTTGTGCACTGAACAGTGTGAAATAATGTCCCATGGTTCATGAAGTGGTTACATGTGGGCAATTAATCTGAGTAATATATGGTTAAATCATGGTCATTTATTTGTTTACTTAGAAATAGAGGTTTTAAGCCTGCCTACCTGAAAACCAGTATAAACTAGGTAAAAATTCTTGATATTGCATGTGGATTAATTGTCTAATAGATAAGAATATCTAAATTATATTTAGGTAAGATAGATAGAAAGACAGATAAATAGATAGATAGAGAGATAAGCATATGCTAACAAGTCCCTTTTTTTAATGATAGGGTGATCTTAGGTAATGGCTGCATCTTTGAGTTACTTTATTCAGGCATCTTTATCCATGTGTAAAGAGACTATGCAAGCAGGATAGATACTGCTTAAAACATTGATTATTAGCTAAAATGCACAATTGCAAACAGGGATAAGCAAGCAACATAATGTATTATGCTGATCAGAGTTTTGCTGCAAGGCAGTCATCTGTCAGGAGAGGAAGGTTTGGACCTTCTTTCCTCCTTGAGCCAGTTTCAATGCTCCTAAGTTGCCATCATCTCCCAAGTATCTGTATTTTCCTTTATGATTATATGCGTCACTTTTTTGATGCTCTTTTTTTTTAAAATTTGGGCTGATAATAATAGTCAGCATCTGAACACCCCAGCATGTTAAATTTTCACAGAATCACAGGATAAGCCGAGTTGGGAGGGACCCACAAGTATCATTGATTCCAACTCCCAGCCCTGCAGAGCACCGTTCCCAAGAGTCACACCATGTGCACAAGAGCATTGTCTAAACACTCCTTGAAGTCAGGCTTGATGCTGTGACCACTTCCTGGAGAGCCTGGTCCAGTGTCCAATCACCTTCTGGGTGGAGAACTTTTCTCTAATATTCAACCTAAACCTCCCCTGACACAACTTCAGGCCATTTCCTCAGGTCCTGTCACTGGTCACCACGGAGAAGAGATCAGTCTCTTTGATCAATCGATCTTCCCCTCATGAGGAGTTGAAGATCGCACCAAGGTCTCTCCTCAGTCTCCTTCTCTCTAGGCTGAACAGACCAAGTGACCTCAGATGCTTCTCATGCAGCTTCCCCTCAAGGCCCTTCACCATTTGTTATCCTCTTTTGGACACTCTCTAATAGTTTAATATCTTTCTTTTATTGTGGCAACCAAAACTGCACACAATATTCGAGGTGAGGCTGCACCAATGCAGAGTAGAGTGCAACAATTTTCTTGTTTTTACCTTTTTTTAGTGTACATGTCTCTGCCTCACTATTCTGCTTCACTATTTCACAGCCCTTTCTCATAATTTAGCAGTTTCCTTTAGCAGTATGAGCTAAGGTTAGATGGCTCAGGCCTATCAGAGCTGGAACTTGCTCCTGAGCTGTGGAGAAGGAAGGGTATTGTAGAATGTACATCTCATAGGGCTAAATAAGATTGACAGAAGTACAGCAAAATTATTCTACTAAAACCTTCCTTTTTTGGAAGCAGAGGTCTAGATTGCACATCAGTTATGCTGGAAAATAAAGCTCCTACTTGTTATGGAAACTATTTGGGATTGCTTCATGACACTTGTCTGAATGCAGACTCTTCCTCTGGTTCATGAAAAGTCTAGAAAATTCTTCCCAACAACATACGTGCGACTTCACCGATTTTAATCTTTTTTTCCACTTATCTTGGTTTTTGTTTTTTCACTGAGAAATGAACACTTTACTAAATTGGGGGCAGCACAGAGAATTAACAATTATTTTCTGAAAGAAAAAAAAAAGCCTAAGTGTAGAAAACTTTCATATTCTATTTTGCTACCTTATCAATATATTAATATGATTTTCCAGTCAAAACATAAAACCACAGGTAGTTCTTCATACTAAATGGTCTGTAGTAGGTTTTTTAATTACACTCTAGTGGCTCAGAAGCAGTACCTCAAGTGTGGTCATATGGTTTACTAGTGTAATTACCTACTGATCTGCCTTAAAACTCATTCACTTTTCAGGTTTTCCTTAAAAAGAGGATGTCTGTCGAAAGCCAGTTTTTAATGTATGAACTCAAAATGAAAAATCTGACTTCTTTTCTTTCACCATGATTTTTTTTCTGTAAAAACATCTCTAGTATTTGCAGTTGTTAACTCCTGCAGCTCTTGCCTCAGGTGTTTTTTTCAGTTGTGTGATAAAATAGACTGTTTATTTTAGTATCAGAAGGCCCAGGTCTTTAGATGAAGCAAACCAAAATTCTGTGCAGTGGAATGCAAGTATTGTGCTGACAGCAACGACTTTCCAATTACTTCACCCAATATCAGCTGATTATCAAAATAAACTTTCCTGTTACTTTAAGCAACTTAATGCTAGAAGCTGTAGTGAACTTGATCCTAGCCATCTCCTGTCTCTTTCCCATTTCTGGACTGCCTGTGATGATGTTTACTGATGTTTTGAACCATTTCTTCTAGAAATTACCTTCTTACACAGATTTCTAGTCGATAGTAGTCTACCTTGAAGTTCAGACCAATGATAATTAAAGACAGTAAAATTAGTGTAGCTTGGCTTATCACTATGTGTAGATGAGCATGGATTCCTGAGTGTTTTATAACAGCTGAACTAAAATAAAAATGAACAGTGTCTCTCTTCATATACCTTTTTCCTCTTCATCTAGATTTTCTTTTACTTAAAGAAGCTTTTACTGTATTTTATGGAAGGGGGAAAATTTAGGATTTAATCAGCAATCTACCTTGTGTTTGAACTTCTAAGAATGTGACAGTGACCCTCAGCTCTCTTGACAGTGAAGTTCAAAACTTTTTGCTTCCTAGGAATCAACTGCCCATCACATAGGCCATGGTGGGTGAATTATTTTCAAGTAGTTTGAAATGGCTAGTTAATCCATTAGGATGGATTGAATGGTTTTCGGTACTCTTTGCTCCCTACAGGCTGCTTTTGATCCACATCTCTAAAGCATGTTTACCTTTGGACCATTCTCATTCTTGCCATTTTACAAGTGGTGAACGCTACAGGAGCCAGATATCTGTAGAGTGTTAATGCAGCTGTTGACAAGGAATTGAGGATTAGGAGCAGGGCTATTCCTGACTATAAGAACATGATTTATTACTGTGAGTGCAGAGGCAATGATTTTATGAGGATTTGAGCTGACCCAATGGTTCCTGCTTTTCCTTTAGAGAACTGTTCTGATATATGTCTGAATATTTCTGCTTAAATAAAAACACCTATGGGTACCAAATTTGGACATATAGGTGTTTTTCCAAACTCCTGTATCTCACTGGAGTCATATTTTATGTGGCCAAATCCTTTGAGATGCCTATCTTTTGTCTGGGAGTGGTCGACATGTACAAAAATAATCAGTGACAGGAGTGTTACAGACCAGTAGAAGAAAAAGTAACCAAAAAACCCAAGCTTTTATTTCTTGATGAACCCAATTTCAGATTTTTTTGCTATTTCAAGGTTGTAATTCTGTTCTTATAAACCTATCATGCAGAAGCTGCACCTCTCCTTGCAGTAGATTGCTGTTCCATAGGTGGGTTGCAACCTAGGCCATTCATTGCCTGTGCAAGTGAAACCACTGGAAGACTGTACTCTGAATTACCAAAGTTTTGTTCCTTGTTATTGAAAATGGATCACTTAATTGCTCCGGTTTTACAGAACTTTACAAATAGTAGTATCGTTACAATTTCAGAACCAAATGTATGACTGAGAAGAATGACTGGAAAAAAATGCAGCTTTAAACTGTACACTATTTCATCCTGGGTTTTGTTCAGAAGATAACTTCTTTTAAAAATCCATACATAATGAAATTTAAACCAGTGCATCTCCTTTTGACTGTGTTTTGATTACAATCAAAGCAAAGTAGTACAGGGAAAGAAAGGAGTTCATGAGCCCGTTAAGACCCTTAGTTGTCACTTTAGTTCTGTTTTTCTGCAGATGGCATACTCTTTCAGCTTTCAGTTTTATGCCATGTGTATGGTATGGATCCATATTTTTAATTAACTCCTGTTTAGTAAATAGATGTTCAGACATGGCTTAGAACTGCAATTAGAAGCTTGGGGTTAGATTAGAGCCCTACTGTGCTAATTAAAATACTTTTGAGGTCTGTTGTTCATGCAATAAAATGTCAAGCAATTGACAAACCCTAAGTGAAAAATTGATCCAATTATCAAGACAGTCAAAATGTGCTTTTTTTCCCCCTGAGAGTAAAGATTTATTATGGCCATTAGAAATACAGATGCTTATATGTATGTGTCTTAGAATTAATTTAACTTTGTTGTTTCTTAATGCTGTTCTGCTTGCTATAAGACAAAATTGTCAGTGGTTCCTTCAGTGGATGGAACTTCTCAACCTTTTTCAATTGAGATTTAATCTGGAAGCAAATGACTGATGTTTCCTGCATTAAGGAGGTGGAGGGGCATGAGCAACCTCCTACCATTGTTGTGCTTGAACAGAGAAAATCTTACTGATTGCTCCAAAGATATGATAAGGATCCACAGTGGAAATTAGGTGTGCCACAGAAGTCTAAATACCTAGAAAAAAGAAGCAACGAAGAATAATTGTGAAGAATATCCAGTTATTTTTCTTAACTAAATTATTGGTAAATATGTGATAATCCAGCAAATTTATCAGACACATAATTTTATAATTTTAAAACTTATAATGATACATTTTAGAAGTGATTAGACCTTCTGAAAGTGTTATGGAAATGAACACTAGGAAAGCCTTGCTGCTCAAATGGTGGGATTATTTGTAATTCAGGTTTCCGATTTACCTGCATTCATGTTACTTAACACTAATTCTTTCCTCTACCACCCCTAGTCCTTTTTGCTTCTATTTAGGTAGTCCCTAGCACCTTGATGGAAGCTATTGAGTCCTATTCCAAATATAACTTGACTACATTACACTAGCAAAAAAATTTTTTTTTCAGTTGCTACAAGACAGGCTCCCCATTTACAGATCAGCCCATTAGAGCTTCACAGCACTTATTCCAGCTTCCATTAATCTTTCACAAACATGCATGGCCAGAATTATATGTTGCTTAACATATTTCATATGTTGGTACAGTATAGAATGGAAATATTCTTTCTGTACTAGAAATTCCTCATCAGAGGCATCCTTGGATCATATGCCTTTTAAATTATTACAATATCCTGTTGACTCACAGTCATCCCCTGTGATTAATTATGTTACAAAGGTCTTTCTCTTCCTCATTCTTTCTAGTTGAGGGATTCTCAATTGAGTTTGAAGCAGAATTTTATATTATTGATTCTCAGGAGCACAACTCTGCATTTTATACAATTGAATTTTGTACTATTGAATGTAATAAAAAATGAGTTCCATCTGGTTTTATTTGCTTGCTTTTTATGCTCACTCCCAATAAACACTGAGAAAACAAATGAATCTGCTTGACTCCTTTCAAACTGGGACTTTCAATGGGTACTTTTGCAATCCCCCTTGCTAATATATATGTATGTCTGTTAACAGAGCTTGTTTGCTCAGCTAATCAGGGAGTGGTTAGCACAGACTGCATCATTGACCCAGTCACTAATCAAGATGCTTCAAAGTTAGTAAGTTTTGGAGGTACTGATACAAACTGGGAGCTCTACCCTGGCCACAACAGTCAATAATAAAGTTCTCATTGCCTTTAAAGAGCTTTTTGCATTTTTAAGATCCATGTTGAACGTTTTTTCTGTGTTTCAGTCATGTAGAATTTTCTGATGTCCTGCAAAGCAGACTTTTCCCTGGATTATATGTATGGATTTATACAATATATCACCAATATTGTTGTTTGTTTCCTTGGCTCAGTGTTTAGAAACAGTTCATGTTTTAGAGGGCAATGTTGCCAGTATATTTTTATGCTTTTTCTACAAAACAAAAAGAATTTGGACAGTAAGTGTGTGCATATAACTAATTCATTCTTTTTACTTCTATAAATTTTATGCTTACTGCAAAATCTATTTTTGTATTAAGCAAACATTTTTATTGCAAATTATATACCCATCTGCTCTGGGATAGCATCATTTTGTGGAGTGTCCAATTTTTTTGTTTTATACAAAACCAATAGTGTTCTGGATAAGTTGTCATAATTACTAATAGATGATAATGACAATGACCTTTGATTCATGGATAATGTAGATCGGGGAACTAATTGAATTCAGAATGAATACCTGTTTGGGCTAATGAGGTTTTGGCCATTTTCATAAATATATGCTCAGGACATAATCTTTACAGAATTACACTATTCTCAAAGCAGAGGTTTAACAAAACTTGGTCTGAGTCTTTGAAGTTTTTCTCCTGATGAGAGAGGTTAACTAACTTCAGAAAGTAAAGATAGTCATCAAACTGTACCTGTTCCCACCACACACAGTGGCTGAGCATGTGAGAAACCTGTGTTTAAAGGTAAACATTTCTTATGCCTTTTTCTTTGCCAGTGCAGGTAGGTTTTTAAATTGGAAACAAGATTTTATTTAGGTAGGTCCTTTTTTAATTCTTCCTCTTTTTCTTTTCTCTTCTATTCTTATCTCTTTGCCCCGAGATGGGAAAAGATGCTCTGAAGCTTTCTTGAGAAAGAAAGAGATGATGATAGCTGTACAGGAGAGAAATTTGGACCATAAAGCAGGAAATATTGGCTGTATAAGTAGGCTGAAGATGGCATGTGTCTCAAGAAAGAAGCTGGGATGATATGGTGAGGATAGGAAGATGGGGAGATGGTCTGTTTGATTGTCTATTGACATTGGGTGTAGACAAGAAACTGTATTGAGATAGGAGAAAAATATATGGGGAGCAGATATGGACATGGGGCATGTTTTTGTCCTTGACAGCAATTCAGTGTAAGAGAAATTAGTTTTCTTTTCTTAGTGGAATTTTCTTTCAGTTTATAAAGTCAGGATCTGCCCAAGGTGAGTTCTTTCCTTAGCCTATGTCAGTGACCTTGGCACAGTTTTGTGGGAGAAAGCCCTTTGTTCCTTTCTTGGATAAAACTGTTTTGCCTTCTAAGCAGATTAATTATATTCCCTAAAAAAGACAAAACAAAACAAAACAACAACAACAACAAAACAAAAAAACCCCACAAGCCTCTGAAACCTCTCTTCTGCTGTAATTGAAATTTATCCTAATTGTTTTTAGTTGTCTAAGAATTATCAGCCCAGTCTATTTGGGAATATGCATTAGGGAGACTTTTTATTTATAATTGGTCTAGTGGAATTCAGACACCTAACCCAGAAACCTATCCTAGTCTAAATCAGGGGTCAGAGGCTATGTTTACAGAGCTAGATGGTTTCACAGAAGCACCTAGGGAGCCACATTTCATACTCATTACAAAAGATAGGAGAAAATTGAGTTGAACCGCTGTTTCAACTTACTGTAGTGATTTCTGAGATACATGCCTAATTCCTTGTTGCTGTTATAATTTCATGCTCTGTTGTAATGATCACAATCACTGTGCCTGTTCACATACGTTATGTTACTTACATGACCAGCCTCATCCATTCTGCAGTTTCTGCAGGGTCTGTTGAAAGCCTTCAACCACAGATAAAGCCCTTTGGTCCTCAAACCTGGTCCTCTGCCTAACTCCTGCATTCTGGCAGCTACAAGTGGACTCAGTTGCTCAGAGTGTCCTGATGTTCCTCATTGCTCTGAGTCAATGTAAAAAGCAGATCAGGGATCATGGTTTTTCCAAACAAAGTTAGTGAGTGAAAGTCCAGTTCAGGCAAAAAATTCTCTGCTCTCCTTTGCCCCACATTTTCTGGTCACTTGCAACAGTTTAATCAGTGACTCCCTCCTTTTGAATATGCAGCTCAGCTTGTGTAAGTAGGCATAAATGCATCCATCTAACAGTCAAACAAATAAGAACAAGTGGAGACAACAGGGAGACCCATGAGTGTGGCTCTCCATAATTTAATTACCATTTAGTTTTTGTTTTTACTGTAGATGAAGGGAAGAAATAAAAGCACCCAAGCCAAAAGCAATATTTTCTTAGTAAACACAGAATATTACTATAGATCAACCATTCTTTCCTCAGACTTGCTAACTATTCCAATATATGCCTTCATGGAATAACAATGCAACTGATGAGCCAGCCTGTGTCATCCTGTTGCTATAGAAATTGCTCAGTATAAGCATCCTGGCACTATAATCAGTTTAGCTCTCTTTAGTCATCACAGAAAAGGCAAAATAAAGCACTTCTGGTTTGAATTTTTAATTTAAACATTTCCACATTCTTAGAAGCAGGTGTGTAATACCTTGTCAAGACAGCACAGCCTTTGGAGGACAGTCAGTCATGGGCTGCACACAACTCCTGCTCTACACTGCATCCCAGGGCAGCCACAGGTCTATCTGGGCTTGGTGCCTGTAATCCCAAGGAGCAAATAAAGCCATCAACGGTCAGAGAAGCACTGACATTAGTTTAGTACATCAGGTTCCACATCAAGTCCCCACACCAGCCTGAACTTGAGCTGTATGCTCTGAACTGGCTCAGTGATGGGGCCCTGAATGGCTGGTTGATTTCCCAGTACTCTTGGGTTGTGACTGGTTCCACAGCTCTCCCAGTGTGGTGGCAATACAGCATCATAACCCAGCATCAGGGTCTTGGTGCAGTGTATCTTTGCGTATGAGTTTTGGCACAGATGCAAAGAGAGTGAGAAATAGCAGCATCTTGTGCTGGTTCTGTTACTTGTCTGGGCAACTAGATTTTTTTATGTGACTGTGATTTCCCGTTTGATAGAATCATAGAATCATACAATGTTCTGGGCTGGAAGGGACCCTAAGGATCATCTCATTCTAACCCTGATGCTTGATGGGTAGGTTCAGAGTGTTTTAAGCTCCAATCCTCTGCATTTACCCTTGGTATTTCTTTCTTGATCAACTGAGTGAAAATTAGTATTATGACTGTATTATTTCAATCAGCAGTGTGGGTTTTTGTTTTGTTTTATTTTGTTGTTTTTACACCTCAACACTTATTTTGTGGTCTTTCATATGCCTTTCAGAGTACTAGTTAAAGTACTGATTTTTTTTCTGTTTTTTAAGTGTGCTTGAAAATAACTGTCAGAGCAGTGTATGTAAAACAGCACATTTTGTATACAAGATAAACTACAAGGTTAAAAAACTATTGACATTTTAGTAAAAGTATTGTACCAAAATTGCACAGAAGCCCTAATTTTAAATATAGAGGCAATCTTAGAAGGCATCTCAATTATATTGCCCAAAATAATGTCACTATATTGGTAATGGCATAGATTATATTGCTACCTAGTAACTATAGAAGTGTTTCTTCTTTGAAAAGAAAGGGAAAAAAAAAAAAACCAAACAATATACCACAGCTGCTAGGAATAAGTATAAAAAAGACTTTGTTTGTGGAAGCCCAAACTGCATTAGTTTCACAGCAGAAAATATTTCCAGTTTCAGAGTTTTGTTCTTTAAGTTATTTTTCTCTTTGACAAATAATATGAGGTCAAAGATAGAAAAGCCATAGAGAGCACAAAAAGCTTTTTGTTTGAACTTCATTTGAACTGGATTTGGGATAGGATTCTGTGTGCATTTCTTAGTATGCTCTTTACTCAGTACAGGGCTGATCCCAAGTGGTACTCGTATACACTTCTCTAAAAGAAATGAAAAAAAATGCATGCAAACCTTGTGAGAGGAATTAGGTTCTCTCAGTTTTTGTCAGGTCCCACATTTATTCTGCTACTCCTGCAATGTTCTAGTTCCTTCTGGTATTGATTGAGTTGTTTAAAAGCAAAGAAAATCAAACCCCTATTTTCTCTCTGTCATTCTCTTCTCTTGTTTTTTCCCCCAATTTTAAAAGCAATCTTGTTGAAAAATGTTTACTCTTAAGGTTGTTTGCTAGAAGATGAGGACTATTTGCACCTAAGAAACTTTGAATAGCGTGACAAAACTTTGTTATTGAACAGATGTGATTTTTACCCCTGCTTTATTTTCTAGATCAGATTGTTGATTATAGAAAAGTAGATTTCATGATTGTCCAGCCCCACAAACTACTGTGTGTCTTCCTGCAGTCTGTAGCACCAAACTCAGGTAAATGAGTGACCTATAAGTGATTGTTGGGGTCTGGTGTTTGCTTCAGCAGTGGGTGGTTAGCTTTACATGGCCATGTGAAAAGGATAAACCTCCTGTGCAAGCTTCTGAATGTCACAGAAAGTCAAATCCAAGCTGAGCCTGGGAACTGAAGTTCTTTTTCTGGTAAGTGTAAAAGGCGTTTCAATTTAATTCAAACTAATTTATTTATTTATTAATTTTTTTTATCCTTGAAGTGAGCTGTTTTTTGCCTCGAGGAAGCATATTGGTAATAGACAGGGTCTGTACCCCGAAACTCAAATCTTGCTGTTGATGTGTTTTTGTCTAGGTGATTGCCATTTGCTTTATTTCTTCAGTATCTGTGAGTCTTTTGGTATTTATCTTTCCGGACCTAAGAATATTTAAAGCTTTGCAAACTCCCACGAACCTGACATCTATTATCTGGAAATAAGCATAATGGTCATGAGAAAACAACACAAATTATCCAGCTAAACAAAGACCAGTGAATGCGAACAGGAGATCTAGATTCAAAGCACAGAGCTCACATTTCCTTGTCCAAGGACTGAACTGTATATTTCCATTGGCAGCATAATGATAGTCAGTGGCTGATCATCAGCAAGTATCTATCTCCTCCTTGTGGGAATTTGTGTTTTTCCTTTCCATTGGTCTATACTTCCTACTGCTGAAAATTTTTCTGGTATAAATTTATCATTTAAAAAAATCTTGCACCTACAGATACAGGTAATTTAAGTGTACTAAACATTTCTTAATTAACATTTCTTAATTTCTTAATAAGTATTTTAATATTTCTGTTTGACAGCTGTTTATTGCTGAGCAACTCCATGTTTCCACAAAAACTGGCACAATAACTGATGTGTATACAGTCATCTATCTCATGGAAAGGAAGATATTTTACAAATTTAAAATGAATTGTATAACTTACAAATTCCTCTCTTCATTTAAGCATCCTTGCATGAATTTCATCAGTATAAACAGTGTTATGACATATATGCTCCGAAGGAATAATGGGTGACCTCTAATTGCTGGAAAACAGCACAGCACAAAATTCAGGGGAAATTCAAAGGTCTAAGTCTTGTATCATGGAGTAGCAATTTAATGAATAATGCTTAGGCTACCTTAGGAGTAAATTGCAATCTCTTAGGAAGTTCTTCCAAAGTCAGAAGAAATTGTCTCTCTTGATGCTGGGTATTTGCCTGAATATGAAGCTGGAATAGTAAGCCATTCCTTGGTGAATAGTCAATGTCAAACTGAATGCATTATTTCTCAGAGGCTCCTTTGTTTACAATATTTCAGACTATTGCTATAACTCTTCTAAAGCAGCTGATGGAAGGACTAGAAACCCTAGCTGCCCTTTGATTATGCATGACACAGGCTTTACATACTATGGTTTTCTCTTTAAAAAGCTGAAATTATTGACTTTTTATAATTTTTAAAAACATCTTCAAACAGTATTTCCAAATTTTCTGTATAGATGGTTTCTCAGCAATTTCTTTCCATAATAGAAAAAAAGACACAACGACCTTTCTGCTGAACTGTTTGTGACAAAGTCAATTTGTGCTCCATGTCCTGCAAGTGTAATTGACTGATCACCAGCCTGAAATCTAAGTTGCATAATTGTAATTAATTATATCACAATTGACCTGCAGTTCTGCTTCTCAGTCCTTCTTTATGCCCTTCTCAAAATGGTACCAGGCTAACAGAAAAATGATAGATTGCACTTTCAAATTCAATACCTAAGAAATCACTTTCTCTCAACAATAGGAAGGATCATACTCCAATTTTCAAACATCCAGTTCTTCCTACCATTTTGAGGTATATTGTTTCTGTGCTGAGGCTGCATTAATGCCAGCTACAGTCCAGTGTTGGAAAGCAGAAATTGACAAATCCTGACAGGACAGCACGAAGAGAAAGCAGAGGTGAGAGCCAAGTAGAAAGCTGATGTGGGAAATTCTGACTGATGCCTGAACGTGACTGATAAACAGATGAAAGGCAGGAGGAACAATGTCAGCTGCTGCTTAAAATAGCCTGGAGAAAATGAGAACAGTAGGATCTGTTGAGGATGGGTCAGTGCTTTGATAGCATTGCTAAATCAATGTCACAGGCTCCTGATGGCAGTACAGCAAAGGACTTAAGAAGTCATAGAAGTCAGGTTTCCTGTTAAGCCAACTTGTGAATTTCCTCACTATTAATCAAGTCCCATTTTTAATCACAGGATAGGCTGCTATACAATAAGCCCTATATTTCTCCAGCTTTGACGTCTGCTAGTATGCCCATTTTTAAAAAAGGAAGCATACTCACTGTTTAGACCCACTGCTTTCTAACCACTAATGAATTATTGTAAATCCTTTCCACAGATAATGTTTTAGAGCTCACATAGCAATAGAGCTCTCATATGCAATGGACTCTTCACAGATTGTGAAGCATCACTGAAAAAGAGAAATATTGAAAATTTTAAAAGGCAGTATTCTGTATTTTTATATTTCTTTCAGGCATGAAAGAGAAGCTATTAGTGTTTGATGAATGATGAACTACCATATGGAAAACTTAGGATTTCATGTCTCACAACATCTCAAAGGATAGCACTACACTTTCTATTGTACTGCCTACAGTAAAAATGTGCTTTTAAATTAAAGCACAAGACATTCTGATTTCATAAAAAAGCAATGTCATATTGGGATGAATGTTCCTCCTTAGGCTATTGTGACTTTATTGAGTCTGTGGGCTTGCTCCTGATCTGCACAGTGATAATAAAGAACCTGGCCAATAATTTTTATACAGTTGTTTAACAACCTTTGTTTTCTATATATAAATGTGTACAAAATATAAAGGGTTCAATATGCCCTTTATAACACATGTATCTTCCTTTTACACAAAACTTACGTTGTATTTCAAACACAAGGAAGCACAAGCCAGAAAGGTATTGATAATACAAGGAAACATTACTATCTCCTATATACTGCACTTCCAAGGAACAGGTTTGTGACAGTGAATTATGGAGCTGAATCCTCACTGGGAGTGTGGGGAGGCAACTCCTGCTCACTGCTCTTTGATGAGCAGCAGTTGCCTGGCGACTGTAGATATGACACTGATATCCTTTCTCATCTCTTTTGTGATGCCCTACTGCTCAAAGAATACATAGAGAGAATAGCCTCTGCCAGACATGCAGGTATGCAAAATATATTTCTCCTCCTCTGAAGTGCATGAACCATCTTTTTTTTGCATTCTTCAACCTACTGAGCTCAAGCTCACTCCAGGCACCACCATCCCCAGGACAATCTCATTCCCCAACACAAAGGTCCGCCTCAATCCCAACCCAATGGCAGTCAAAATCTCCCTCAGCATTACATCTGGTCTTTCTTTTTTTTCTTCCCACCCTGCCGTGAGCATCAGATGTGATTGTATTTCTTTTGGCCTCTGTTTCTGTTCTAAATCATCAAGGGCTGTTACAGAGAAGTGTTGTGGTAAACATGAAAGACTTCAAGGTCTGTAAGGCCTCCAAGCACTAACCACACCCTTAGCTGTTTTCTTGAAACAATGGTTCCTACAATATTTAGAGTTTATGGATAGGTATGATTACCTGTAGGAAGGATTTTCTATGAAGGAAACCCCTAATCTTTTATAAAGAGAGGATTTCTGGATGCAGAAGAAACAGGTGAACAAACAGGACTATTCTGGTTCATTCATCATGACAGAAGGGTGAAAATTGGTGTCAGAAGAGTTTAGGGGCAGGGTATAATGCTCTGATCAGGCTGGTGGGAAGCTCTAAAGCCACTGCTCTATTGAAAAAGCATTTAAAAGTTCTCCAGGTAATGAGGACAGATCCAGCTTCCCCAGGTTCAAGGAGAAGACCACATGAAAATCTCTGGAATGCAAACCTTGCTCATATGGTCTATATAAAGTATAGATATCTTTCTCCAATAGCAAGCTTTGGAAAATTAGAACAGTTCCACAATCTAAAAAATTCTTAGTTATATCCAAATAGCTTAGGAATGAATGAAATGTGTGGAGCTGCTGAACATGGTGTGTTGGACGGCTGCATGTTGGGTTCTCTACAGTCTGTTAGTAACAGCTTTCATTAAAAAAAAACCCCAAAAAACACCCTTGGGCACTTATTGTGCTTGGTGGGTTCGATTTGCAAAAAAAACCCCAGAAATTTTGCTTTGTTGGAGTAATTTTGTATCAATATTCAAGACAGGATAGAACACTGTGTAATTTGGCAGAAGTACAGCACTATGCATTTTATTTCAGGATATTTCATTGCATGTCTGACAATTTTAAAATAAAATTGGCTTTTACTATAAAATAAAAATATATTTCAAAGGGAACTATTAGGTGTATGTTGAGAATTTGGGATTCAGTCAAAAATATTTCGGGACAGTGTTTTGTACTTTCATGGTCAATCCTGAATGCTTTTATGTTCATAGCCAGCTCTTTCTTTTTCATCTGCATTGTGTCTCTACTTGATAAACAGGACTAGACCATTATAATTTTGGGGAAATGCAATGATAGAAAGAAACATTTATCTTGCCATTTCTTATTATGTGTTCCAATAGCTATAAAATGCTGCATTGAACTACAGATAATAGTACAAAATGAGCTAGCTAGAACAGTTAAGTCTAGTTTTCTAAATCTGTCTTTTTAGATAAAAAGCTGTATATCTAATGTGACAAGCCTGAGGCATATTTTATTGTTATAAAACCATGTTTAATACAATGTAAACCTCTAATATTTTGCTTCTATCTCAGTAACTTTAATTTAAAAATATTTTAGAAGCCTTGTTTGCAGATAATAAAAAAAATTCTTTACATTCAGATTGATTCAAATGGTTTAAAGAATTCATGGAATATAACCTTACAAGTGATGAATAACACATTCTTTGGAAAAGTAGTTCAGAACTTTCAAAATAAGCCTCTTTTGTATCTTCCTTAAAAGACTTCTTTACCTGAAATTTAAGAGATGGCTCCTCATCCAGCCACGTGAAAAAATCTCACCTAAATTTACTGCCTCACCTGTACACGTTATTTATCTCTTGTATTTGAAGAACTGTCCATTTAATTCCCTTATAGATTATATGGTATCTGATATTAAATAACTCCTACATGTTGTCATGGCATGGGTAAAGTCCTACAGGGGAAGACAAGCAGTGTTTTGTGAGGATATGAACACATCTTAGGTGTTGTGGTTTCTTTAATACTGTAGATATATTAGGAAATGCTAAAGAGTCATTGACTGCATCTAGCAAATGTGGACTGTACGTAGGATGCTTGGCCTGCTGGGAACCCAATTTGGTCACATGCAGAGGAGTCCTAGTAACAGATCCTTTTGGAGACTCCTACTCCAAGCACAGTTATTAGCAGGCCTGGGCATTAAGCAGACTTTGAGTGGCATACATTGAAAGCACACATCCTGGTACCTGGGTCTGTACAGATAAGTGAACTAATTATCTGGAAGGCAGCTAAAATTTACTTGTTTGTCTTAAAAATTAGTATGGCTGAAGTTTACTGATTAAACAAACTTTGATTAAAATTAGATAAGACTACTGAAGTGTGAATGTTTTGAGTCACTATAATTATGGCAGTTGTTAATGAAAGCTACAAATTTTGAGTTGATAATTAAAATTTTTAAAAGGTCCCAACCTACTGATTCTAGTTGAGGGAATGATTTCATATTACTCCCACACCCTAACAGGTGCACCTCCTGGTAACTCTTGTATTGTGCCCACATAAGCAGGACATTGGGAGAACATAGGAGAAGCTGTATGGAGTTATATTATAGGCCCACCTACTACAGTATTCAGTCTCTGACAAACCTCCAAGGGTGGATGCAAGGTGAAGAGTAGGCGAACAAGCAAAAAGAATATGATACTTTTTTGAGCACCCTCCCCAATTCTGTGACTCAGAGAGATCTTCAAGGAATCTTCTTGCCTCAGACTGATGAGATTTGTTTTAGATCATACATATTCTGCAAAGCTTGAATGAATGAAAACTTGTTTCTGATTTTTTTCCTTTTTATTTTGAAGCCTGAATTCTTTATCTTTTTATGTAATTGTTGACAATTCTTCTTTACTTAATTATTTTAATAAAGAATGCAATCTTTTAACCTCATTGCTCTATTACACTCTTTCTTCTGAACTTTACAATGCTGAAATGCATGGACCCTAACAATTGCAATGGACTATTGTGGATTGTGGTAGGACACATTTTCAGGAGGGTCCATAGGACTCTTCTACTGTCAGTATGCCTCAGAAAGTGAAGGAAAGGCAATAAGGAGAATAAAAGTGGTTCACTGACAACTTAGTATAGTGAATACAGTCCTTTTTTCCTTCTGTGTTTGTCTCCAGGTTTCTTCTCTCTGCAGGTATGTCACAAGTTTGTTATTTTGTATATAATCTTCAATGTAGAACAGCTTACTGTGCACTCTCACCCAACCTAGCATTGAATGAACTATCAGCTCTCTCAAACTGGGGCTCTGCCTGGATAAGTGTCTGCTTCCCAACAGGATCAATTAACCAGCATGGATTATTTGTTACCTGGATGTTTCTGTTTCATACACACAAACAACTAACAAATGGGAGAGACTCATCAGTATTTTAAAATAGGCTGCACTGTGGATTATGTTTTCTTCATTTATTTGTCCCCAGAAGGGAATCTACACAGAGCAAAATAAAAGTTCCTCCTGCTTCAATTCAATCATCTAGTTAAAATCAGGCTGTAACTCTTAACAGAAGAGAAAGACTTTAGTACTTAGGAAAACAAGTATAGGAACTTCTCCCACCTGAGCCACACAGAAGGTGTTTCAGGTGATAACTGGTGAAGTGTGTATCCCCTAATTCAAAGTTCAGTAGACATATTTTGATTTATATCAACTGGTTTCAGGTCAGACCTCTGACCTGAACCTGTATTTCTACAGAATTTGAACTTTTCAAGCTTGAGAAACTTTTAATAGCATCAATCCATGACCTAGAAGTAAAAATACACTTTGAAAGGAAGTAAGAGCAAGCAAGAATGAAAAAATCCTATGTCTGTATGGAAACTCATGTGGCATTTTTTGCTTCTAGAATGCAAATATTTTTACCCCTATAAAATTCCCAGTGATTGCAGTGGGTAAAATAGGTATTCATAACTTTCTGAAGGATCAAAACCTGCAGGAAACAAATGATATAAAGGAAAAAGGTTGTGAACTGCTTCTGCATGGAGAGTTGTGAAAGGTGCTTGGCTGTTAAGGATGCAAGTAAATGACTGCAAACTGTAAAGCAAGTTAAACTGGGGAAGCTCTATTGAGAAATGGAAATAACAGAATTACTATCATAAAATAGCAATGTTTGCATCTATTTCCATCTGTCTTTATAGCACTAGACACATGGTTGGACATCAAATTTCTGGGTTTTTTTTTTCTTCTTTTGTTTAATATATCAAAGTGCCTTTGCCTATCTTACCCAGAGCTTGCACATTAGGCCTTTTAAATAGAAAAATCTGTTCCCATAAATCAACTCTTCTCTAACTTAGCTGGCAGATGGCATCTCTGTTTATGGCTTTACAGGGAATTTGAAAGCATATGCATTTGATGAATTGCCATAAATGCATGGTGGCTCCTGCAAGCAGGAGTGCTTCAGAGGTGCAGGTAGCAGGTAATAAATAATTAGTGGGCACCAAAGTAATATATTTATTTTCTTGCTGGAGCTGAGTGTAAGCCATATCCATTCAGCTGGTTTTTTGTGCTGATTACCAGTCAGAGCAGCTGAGACAATGCAGGAATAAGGACCCTTATATCAGTACCTCCTAAAGCATCTGTAGTTGTTAGCTGAACAGTCTTCTCACTTTAGACAAGAGTGCTTGGGTGCTCATGAGGGTCTTTCTACATGCAAGATCTGCAGTGTGGGTGGAATGAATCTGGTCCTTCTCCCTGTACTTCTAAATTATTTCAGTGTAGGCAGCTTGAAAAGTTTTCCTTTGCTTCTTTCATGTCATTTAATTGTTTCCATAGTTTCTATTTATGAGAAGAGGAACTTTCTGAGACTTTTTGAATGACTAAGACTCCAGAAAACCCTGCACTGTGTGGCTCCCTGAGTTACTCCACATGAAACATCTGCAGGTGGCATAAAGTCAGCTGAGCACTGTCTGGCAGTACTTGCTGCCAGAGGCTCTTGTGCATTCGCTCAGCAAGGATGGTTAGATTCCATTGGCATGTTGAAGCACTTAATATTGTTTGCTGAAAATTAACAGTTTGGCTTTTGTTTCCCCAAATTACATATTTCTCTAACCTCACTTCAAGGACTCTCATCTAAAAAGGTTTATTTTCCTCACATGGGAGTCACAATAACACAGGGAGCTCTTTGCTTTATGAATTTTCAAGTATGTTTTCTAAAGGAGTCTGTGTTACCAAACTTAAATTTTATTGTAGTGCCAATTTTCTATTCCTGCTGATGTCAGCAAAGGCTACTTGTGAAATAATGTACTGTGGTCCTACACAACTGTAGGGAAAATATTTCCTTGTAAGGTCATCCCCTCTTCTCAAAGAGTACTTTGTACATTTATGCTCCAGCCTGAACACAAATTCCTGCTTGTCTGCACCCTTTTGTTTCATTGTGACTAAAAAAGACTGTCCATATCAGTTCTGAAGGACAGGAAGTGGCAATAAAATTATATGCTCCAGTGGGATGACGAGTATTGTTAAAAACTATTAATAGGATTTAATGCATTGATAATTATGAGTACATATGTTATGTGTCTTGACTTTTAAGGAAGGACATGTGAGTCACACTGAGAAACATTATGCTCCACAGGCAGTAGTTTGAAGTGTAATTTCTCTGGAACCTCTGCTAATACTCTTTGGAGTGGTTCCCCTTGAAATACCAGATGGGGGTGGAGGAGATAGGACAAATAGCTTAAATTGTGCAGTCTTCTTTCTGATAATGCAGAGACATTGGAGACATCTGTAGACTGTTCTTTTTTGAAAATTCATTGAAAATTTCATTTCACATGAAAAACATTGGTGGTATCATGAAGTCCAAGTTTGGTCACCAGCTGTAGTGACTGTTAGCATGTGTGCCTCAACTAACGTGTTCATTTGAGCTTTTCCTTTGTCCCTGGAAGGAATCCAGACACAGCAGAGCTGTGCTAACTGATAGCTAGGTCAGTCTAACTTTTATGACTGACCAATCACACTAGGAAAAGGCACTTAAAACAAGTGTCAGGATGAGTGTACAGGGTAGCTGTAGTCAGCTTCCGGCTGATTGAAGTAAAGTCAGAGATGGAAATGGGCTCAGATGGTTGGATTCCTACTGGAGTAAGTTATCAGGGAAAATACTTTCATTTCATCTTTTTATATGCTGGATTTACATTTACTTGTTTTTTAAAACATCATACAGGTTTTCAGGTGCTAGAGAATCAGCTGAACTATTACATATAGGTGTGGCCTCAATATTAAGATTAGATCCCTAAATTTACATGAAGCCTTACTTGTGATAACAGAGAACTATAAAAATTGAACAAGAAATTTATGTTACTTCTAGAAGCAGCAGTTATGAGTAAACAGCAGTACTTAAAAGTGTCACATTGTAAATACATTAATATAAATCAAAAAATTAAGCACAGCCTGTTAGGTTTGCTGACAATAATTTTATTGGTGCATCAAAAAACCCTGGACTTATTCAGAAGAACAAAATTTCTAGCAGTTGTCCTGCTATTTTTACCAATAGAATTTGATTGTTGCAAGTATTGTAAAATATTTCAACATGCTGCAAGTCCAAAGCCAAAAAGTTTTGCTCTGACACATAGAGTAGCTGGGCAATACTTAGGAAAGCTGAATTCTCAGTAGTTAAATACACTTTTTGCATTTCTATGGCAGATATGTTATTCACAGAGTGGTGGCACAGACGACACATGTAAAAGACAGGTAGGGCTCAGAGAGTACTCAGATGAAAAAAGCTCCATATCACCTGCCTGAAAGTGCTATTGCTTTAGGTAACAAAACTGCTTTCAGCAAGGATTAGGATATTTCCTGCACTTTTTCACTAATTGAAGCTGGTGCAACATCTCTTTATGTCACAGAAGTACATTCACTGCTTTGCCTCTGACAGTGGGAGCTATGCTGTGTGAATATCAAAACCTTTCAGATGTCAGAGGAGCCTTTCATGCATGACAAACACAGACAGAGAATTTTTACTCTGATTCGTGGGCATGATGGCATTGGCTCCACTGGGAAAAAAAAAGAAAAAGAAGAAAGAAACATAAATAGTTTAAATAAAATAGAACTGTAGAAACAGGAATCCTTGGAATTTACCCAAAGCTCCCTTGAGCTGCTGGGATTCTTTCCCTTGGCTTTAATGAGCACTGAATAAAACTCTCTTTCTTTGGATGTGTTTGTCTCCTCTAAATTTTCATGCCAGAAGTGGTCTTTCAGACCATGATTACAGAAAGCACATAAACATGTTCACATACTTAGTTCCAAAGAAAAATTAATCAAATGTGTAATCAAATATATTTGAAGTGCTGTATCATGAACTTTTCTAGCTCCCTGATACCTACCAAACCCCACAGATTTAGATGGCATAATAGCACACAACAGATTTCCCGAACATTAATATACATATACTTACTTTAACATTAATAGCAGAGCAGTTCATTCAGCTGACTTTACTGCATTGTTCAGACTCCAATGCCCCCAAAAAACCCACCAAAACCAAAAAAAAACCAGCAAGTAAATAAAAAGAAAGCTGTAAATCAAGTGATCCCTTTGGTTTTAATTTTCCATTTCTTGTTGATATGAATCTTATTCAGGATATGATGGTGATTCAAACTGCAATATAAACAAGTAGTCACATCGATATTCTGATATTCAAATAAAAAGACTGTGAATGTCAAAAAAGAAAATATATTTTGCAGATGTTGTGGATTATTCACGTAAACCCAAAACTCTTGAACGATGGTTGTGATGGTTTGTGTTTGGCTTTTTGAGGGATAGACTAGGAGAACCCAAAAAAAAAAAAAAACAGGCTTACCTTAAAGTTATAAAGATAGTTTATTTATACACACTAAAGAATAAAGAGGGGGAAAANCACACTAAAGAATGAAGAGGGGGAAAAAAAAAGAAGAAAGAAAAATGAAACTTTCAAAACACTCATCCTCCCCCCACAAACTTTTCACTTTCTTACAAACAACATAAACAACTTGTGATTTTCAGTCAGTTCAGTCAGCTCTTTACCATTTGAAGAGTCTTTCATCCATTCTTTAGGAGGAGAGTCTCTCTTAAGAGTCATGGATCCTGCTAACTTTGAACAGTTCTCTTGAGGGTTTTAAATTGTCACAAACACACCTGCATCGGGAAACCAGGGAAAGCTGCTTAGGGGTCATGGATTCAAAACAGACTGCGGACTGGGGTGTTACTTTTTAAAGATATTTAACTCTAAAGGCAAAGGATTCTTCATTTCAGGGAACAGAGATAATTTCTCACTTCTTTCACCAGAGCAGGAGCTTCTCATCTCTCTCTCTCTGTTCAAATATCTCATAAAACCAATACCACTAACATATCCCAAACACCTTTGCTCCAAAATCCACACACACAAATTTGTACATCTCCCCAGATGCGTATCTTTCTCATGGTTTAAAGGATAATCTACATAATAAGTTCATTTCCATGTCTCAATGAGAGAAATTTAGCTGGAAATAGCAATCTCCTCAAACCCTCCTTCCAAAAATCTTTTTACTCTCTTTCTCTCTTTTGACTTCACTTCATGCTCTGTCTTTTTCATGTTCACCCAGTTTCTTTTCTTCTTACTCAAAAGGAGGATTAGGGTTTTAAAAAAAGTCTCATTTGTGTCAGAAAAGAGTTAAAACTGGCCCAAGTCCTCTCTCTCTCTCTCAGCTGCTAGCTCAAGGTGTCAAGGCTGCGCAGATGGGGAAGGAACTCGCACCAGAGAGATCGGAGCTCCAGCCGGGAATCTCGACAGCCAGGAACATGGATGTCTCCTGCCCACCCCTGGGTCTCACGGGGGCCCAGCTCAGAGCTCCGTATTAGAGGCTCCAGCTTCTCCTCCCCCTCGCTGGTAGCTGGGAGAAGCAGCAGAGTGTTTTACAGTTCCTGGAGACCCGATCCTTGCTGGGAAGGGGCATCTTCTCCTCCCCTCCCCTGGCCCAGGAGTCTCCAGTCCCAGCACCGTCCTGGGAAAGGCCTGGGCTGGGCAGGGAACCCTGGGAGAGCGGAGCTGGGGTCAACTTACCTCTTCCCAAGCAGGGAGGAAAGAGGCCAGCTTCCCAAGATCCTCCTGAATTTAAGCTGTGTGTGACACAGAGGTGTACACCTATATTTAATTGGCTAATCTAGTTGTCAATTTCAAAGTCAATCACTAATTGGTTTTTACCATCCCTGCTAAATCAACACCATGGTTTAATGCACAGATTCCATTTTTTGGTGTGTGTTTAGGTGTGAAACACTGCTCCAGAAATTAAGGGGTCTAGGGGTATTAGACATTGTTTATGAACTTGTATTCCTTCAAGTTCAGAAATATTTGTGTTTGAGCACATATAGGGAACAAAGTAAAGTTCTTCTAGACTTAGCTTCCAGACACCTCAACAGCCAACAGAGGAAACTTGGCCTCTCCAATTCATGCTGTGTATTATAACCACATCAGAACCTAGGGTACAAGTTCCAGCAGCTGGTCCTGTTTTAAACTGCTACATTCTGAAACCTTTTCCTGTTAATCTTAGGTTTTCAAAATCAGCCATCATCAACATTTTCTTCTGTAGAGTGTTTCAGATACTCCTCTCCATAAGTGCTTATACAACCCTTGAGTTTTTTCAGCTTTCCCACGACAGATTTTCTGTTAGCCTTTTACCAACAGGGTTTGTAATAAAACAGCACTGACACTGCATCTTGTCCAATGACTATATTAGTATTAAAAATAGAATTACAAAGTCTCCAGAATTTTGCATCATTTACTAAGAGACAATAACAGTATATCTATCACGGGAAATACAACAGGATTTGGGAATTGCCATTCCTGACTGCTATAAAGGCTGACAATACTAATCAGGGATTTGTCAGTAATCATTAAAAAACAATGTGATGTGATGTCATGCAGTATTATCCCCTAATTTATTTCTGCCCATCTTCTTCATGGCTAGCATAAAGTTTGCTAACTGTTCATCTCTTACCTCCCTCTACTTATACATCATTGACAATACTTACAGCATATTTCCATTTTCTCAGGAGAATGTGAGCATGGACAGCCATATTGTCAAGACGTGCTGTAGAAGGAAAGACATTACTAATTTTGGAGCTGCCAAGTCTGATAACTCATTAGAGGTGAGGTTGCTGAAGCTCTTTGTCCACGGGCTTATCAGGTAGTGAGGCTGAACACATGCTCCCAGTAATCCTCTGTGAGAGATTGGGCTGGTTAATGACTCCAACCATGGACAAGGGATATTCATACATGGACTGAAGTTATTCACCCCTCCTGATGGGCCATAACTGACTCAAGTACATGAGAGGTAGCTGTGGCATCTTGGGATATGTAATGGACCATCAGAGACTCCTGAAGTGTCCTGTGAGCCACAGCATTACATCACTTAATGTGGAAGTCTCTGCTTCCAGGGGAGGCACCTGGGGGTTCCCACCTGAACCTTTATAATCCATGGAACTTTTGTTTTGTGTTTTTTCTCTACCCTGATGGATCAAGACAATGACCATGATATTGATCAACAGACATAAAAATTGCACTATCAAGCCTTGTTGTGGGATCTCGTGTGTGTGATGACCTTTCTACTATTATTCCTTCTCTTTCTATTTCTTTCTGTCTCTTTCTACCTCACATTTACTGTTGAATAAAAGTCAATGGTATTGTTTTTGGCATATGGTCTTGTTTGCACTGTAGTTTGGGCAAAGGCATCTCTAATAAACTTAATAATAGGTCTTAACAGCATGCATGTATGCATACATAGAGTACACATGTACATATACTCATGCCCCACATTAACACAGGAAAAAACTCACCACACTCATGCAAACTCACCCAGTTCTCCTCTCTGGCTGACTTGGATAAAGACCTGTGAGAAATATATATATTAAAATATAGTTTGCTTGTTTTGAACTACACACACTCACATACACAGTGGATCCCTCTGGCAGCTGGGTTTAGGCACACACTGCATCCCATTGCTGCCACTGGATCTGGGTGTCCCCAGCTGCAGGTATCTGGGCACATGAGCCCCTGTGGCACCTTGCCTCACTCAGTTGCCAGAACTCAATCTAAAAATGCACCTGGGATACCTCCATTAAATGTATTTAGATATCCTATTTATTTTACCTGAAGTTCAGTTGTCTGGATCCCCTAGACAGCCGATTGCCTTGCACACAGAGACACACATGTAAATATGTCTAATAGTAGGTCCAAGAATTATGACCTTAGGTTGTTGACTCCCAGACAGTGTAGTGTCTCCAGTTGCTGGGACCTTGGCGTTCCTCCAGCTGCCAATTTGCAGACCACTTTGTCCTCTCCAGTGTCCATCCCTGACTGGTGGCTACACTAATATGTGATTCCAAAATCACCTATCCTACTCACCAGTGTGTTATGCTCGGTGTTTACTAATCATTGCACTAACATTCACACACAATGTGCACTCCTGTCTCTAGCTGCTGACACCATGGCCAGTATGATCTAGGGTCTGATTTCCAGCTGCTGATACTTAGACCTCCATGTTCACACATGCACACAGAATGGAGATGCTCCATGCCCACAGAAATAATTAGAATTGACATTTATTAGCAAGACAAACTGTTAAACAGATGCACAGTATGGCCAGACTGACAGTGTGATTGGTGGTAATCTTTTATTTCGATATGCCTCTATTTCTCTGTACTTGTTCCTCTCCAGAAGACAATTCATACCTCCCTTTTCTGCCATTAGTTTGTCCCCTAAAATCCGTGGAACTAATTTTTCACCTGTGATATCCCTCGAAGGTATCAAGGCAGGATGTTCCCTTTCTCTGATTAGGTTACTGTCATCATTCCTCTAAGCTTTTCTGTTTGTGGAACTGAGTTTTTAATCACAAGGAAGACTAAAAATATTAAGATTTTTCAATCAAAGAATTTTTAGCTATTTTGACCAGCTAACAAATGAAATGGTGTGTATTTTGAGAAAGTTCTGAAGAATGTTGCACATAAGCCTACACTTTTCCACATTTCAGCCTAAAGTGAGGAAGTGATGTCATCTGGGGAAAAGCACCCTTACCAGCTGCTATATAGTACTTGTTCAAGAAGATTAAAGGTGCATTTTGCTTCTGATGCAGTGTGGCCATCAGGAGCCTCGACGCTCACTACATCATAACATCCCAAAATGCAAAAAACCCCAATCCTCCCGGCTGTCTTTAACTTCTGTATTATTCTTCTATACTGTTCTCGCAGCAGATGAAAGATTGTCTCATGTGGAATTTTTGATAACTAGTCTGTGTCAGCATCAAAAGCTTGCTAGCATGGAGTAGAAAGGAAAAATATTTTACAACCGCTTTGCAGTTAAAGCCTTGATGCATGATTATTCACAGTGAATGGGGTTTGTACTTGCAAACCTTTTCATAAAACACGTGTCTAGATAATATCTGTGCTGAGGAACAGTGCATAATAAGATGCTGTCGCTTTTTTTCTATTAAAGTGGTTGTGGACTTTTAAATAAAAGTTGCAAAATGCAGTATCTGTTTTGCTGAGACACTAACCTACGCTCGGTTCAGGAATGAGGCTGCTGAGGATGGAGCCTGCACCTGCCTTTATAAAAATGGAGCATGGTGGGTGATTCTTTGTAAAGAAGGAAAGAAACATTATAATTGACAAATGAGTAGGGCTACATATTTTCTCCTACCATATTTAATAGATATAATTTTATTTCTCAGATACGACTTGTGTCAGACTGAAGCAATTGTAGAATTAAAACAATATTGCTCAAAACCAGCTGCAGGAACTGTGTTTTGTAGAATCAGACAATAATAAAACCATTTTGAAGGGATCTCTGCAGGCCATTTGGGCCAACATCCCTTCTAAGGTAGGTCTGCTGACCAGGACCTTCTTTAGTCAAGTCTTGAAGACTCCCAGTCTTTCTGGGAAAGCTGTTCCAGTTTTATCCCTGTCACAGTAAATTTTTTCTTCTGTCTGTCTGGGATTTACTTTTGGGAGGTTTGTGCCTATTGCCTGCTGTACTTTAACTGCAAATCCCCAGGAGTCTCTCTTTACTCACTACAGTCTTGCATTAAGTATTATGAAGATATTAGCCTATTCTTCTTAAGGTTGAATAAGTCTTGATATATCCAAAATCTCATTTCACGTTCATCAGTGCAATATGACATGTACATGATTTGTCCTCAAATCTGCTGTTTGCTTCATAAGAGAGTCAACCTTGCTCAAAATAAAATGCAGTATTACTTGGGCTATGTAAGAAGCCACCCTGGTGCTGAAATCCCTGAGCAGCTATGCATGTATGCATGTATTTCCAGAAAAGAACATTAACCTCGGAGGAGCTGCCTGTTGTCTGGGTTTGATATAAAGTTTTTTTTTTATTATAGGAGGAAAAAATAAGAAGAGCATAGATTTAATGATCAGAGTCTACCCTCATAAAAGGATTCATGAATCTCAACACAGAATAGTAGGTGACTACTCTGACCTCTACCTTTACATTAAGGGCTTCCTGGTGAAGGTTTCTTTGTGGGTCATCCTGAGCCTTGCATAGTCCTGTACTATCCATGGTCATTTTACTTGTTTGCTTGAAGAAGTGCAGGTGTTCCAACTGCATGCTTCACTTCAAAGAAAAAAATAATGCTATATATGTATTGCATAATGTGAACCATAACAGTTCATTCCAACTCAAAGTTCAGAATAACACATATAGAAGTGACATTTTGAGGCTTATGAAGCTAAAGTTAGCTGCTACTGATGTGGAAAGAAAAAAAAGCTATGAACAATTTTTCTATGACAGACTGTCCAATGAAATTCAGAAAGTGTTTATTGTTTTTCATGGCTAAGGAATTTAGCATTGACATTTCTACTGTAAATAACCTATAATTTGCAGCTCTTGCATATTTAAAAGGTCTTTTTCACTGGACAAATATTAGATATCACATTATATGTTTGATGGCCTATCTTCTCCTGTATAATGCAGCATATAGACCTTTTCTCTGCTTTCTGATTGGATACAACTATTTACTTCTACATGATTAACCTTTTCCTCCCCGGTTCTGTCATGTTTACACCTTTGTATTCTCATATGTGGAAGACTTATTCTTTATTCTTATTTGTTTCTCCATTTGGTACAGAATTTTAAAAGAATTCATATTAGCTCTGCAGTTAAGTTCATACAAAATGTATCATGCATATAGAAGCATGACATCTCCTGAAAATTGATGAACTTAATATGTTTAAAACCCAGATCTTGTATATATAAAAAATTAAACATATAACACATTCACTGCATCTACAAAGTGTGCTGATTTTATAAACCATGTTACATAATGTAGAGTAAAAACTAGAAACAAGGATATGCACTCAAGTTCAGAAATTTTAAGTCATCCAGGCAAATTGAATCTTAATTCCTTTGCTTAAGGTTGAATACAAGCCATGCTATCACTAACCAATTTATCACATTCCTTAGTAACTTGCAGTTACATTGCAGATTTTCCAAACACATGCATATTCTAACATGAAGAGTCATTAAGACTGTTTGGCTCATTATAAAGGAAGAACTTAGTAATAAGGCAATAAGATTTTATCATGTGCCCATGCAGCTGAAACAGCACAAAAGAATTTAATGTTACCTTAAATAAACTTCAGGTGGAAGTTTTTCCCTCCTGCTTTTGTCAGTTACCTGAATACCATAATGTATCATCCAGCTGCCCAAAAACCAATAGATAAATAAATAGTTATTTGTGTTTATCAACAATAGGGAACATTCAAAGTAGCCTTGAAAAGGGGAAATAACAGATGCTGCTTTATAAAACACGGTGGCCTGTGTTGAGAATTTCTTTCAGAAAATAAATTGATCAGGAAGGGGATGATACCGGATGCTTTCTGGTTTCAGGTTTTCAGGTAAAAAAATACACACTTAATTTAACTAAATTACTAGGTTCACGTTTGTTCAGATACAATTTCTACTTTTCTTATTCACACTTAAAGATGGAAAAAAGTAAAAAGATTAAAAGATCTTAAACAGTGAAAAATAGTAAAAAGATGTGAGCTTTAACTAGATTAAGAATCACATGTAGTCATAAAAAGAAGGATGAAATTCCATTGGCAGTTCAAAAAATCCCATTTTCAAAACAAGAATTTTAAGATATAAATTCTTTCTCTTCCCAAGGGGCAGGTGATTTGGATCTGCAGACCTCAGAAAGAGATGAAAAGATCTGAGACCCTGCCACAAGTTGAAGACATTGGCACTGGATAAGCTACTGCAGAAAGTCACTGATGGAGATCACATCCAGTCTCTGTAAGCTCCAGTCCAACACTGCCTTTCTCTTAGCACTTACAAGGAGATGAAATATGGAAAATCAGGGCCTGAGTAAGGAGAAAGCAGACAGCCACAGCTGGGAAACCACAGCAACAAAAATGTGTTCCAGAGGAGGAGCATGTTTGATCAATGAAGAGAGAAGCAAAGAAAATAAAAAGGCAAAGAGCTGACATCTGAAACAGAAAGCAGATAAAACAGTTCACAAGGAGACCTCAAAGTGCAATGAAATTTGTGGTGAATGACAAAAATGCTGTGTGGAAAAGAGGTCCATAGCTAATTTGTCCTTCTGCTTATGAGAACTGACAGAAAAAGTAGTACTTTAACAAAAGACAGTTAACAGAGTCTCACTTGGATTGCTGGAATGTGCAGTAGGTCAAAGCAATATGATTTACAAAACACATAGGGATAATACTGATTTACAAAACAGCAGGCTAAAGTAATTTATTAGATTAAATTTAATTAGATTACCAGGCCATACAGGATTCAGAGGGAATTGGAAAGCACAAATGAAAAATGCGAGGATTTTCTAAGAGTGATTAAAATATGAGAAAAACAAACTTTAAATAAAAATTTTACTTTATCAATTTTTGATAAATACATGGTACTCCTCTCCACTGTGTGACACATTACCTCCCCTGTTTCCCATATTTTCCATTGCTGCATAAGTGCTTCAGCTAAATTCAATAGATGCATTTACATCAGCATCTGAATTTGGATCAGGTGTGCATTTTGAAAACCTCACATACCTCTCTTCAGTACACATAGCAAAGCTGTCTTGAAGCAGGCTCACTGAATCTGCTTTGGATGAAACCAAGCTGGAAAATTGATCCCACGGACTTACCTAATGAGGTCCAGCTGCTAACAAGCATCCAGCCTGTGGGGTGGATGTAGTGAAACCCTTTGAAGTGCTTTTGACATGGCCATCAGCCCTTAGCTCCAATTGTAGTGCTGTACAGACCTGCTCCCTCTGGCCTGCACTATTTGTTAATACAGATGCAGCCTTAGGATGTACAGAAGCAGTCACAGATAGTGGGTAAATGTTAGTAGTTTTAGCTTAATATCTTGGGGACCGAAAGTAAATACAAATTCTTTGCTGAGCTAGGAATAACTAAATCAAATTAGGGCTATTTGGAGGTCCTAACACCTCATTGTTTGATTGAAAATAAGTTGCATAGAGTGATGGAGAGGCATAGAAAAATAACTAACATCAATAAAATATTTATTTTCTGTTAGCATTTTAAATCTATAACACAATATATTTGTGTTAATTGTAACACTCAGAGATTCTAAGGTGATGGTTAACATCAGTGTATTTCACTCTTATTTGTTTGAGCTTACTGTTACCATACTATATACTTAGATATTTTAAAAGGGATTGACTGACATTAAGGCAATAGGTAAAACAAAGGAAGAAAAAATGATATATGTTCAAGTTAAAGGTTGGCTGGCTACTCTGTCCATGTGCTTGATTTTGCAGTAGATTTTTTTCCTTCACACAGATACACTGAATGTCAGAGCTTATTTTGACAGATGGCAGGTTTCTCACTCTTTTAAGCACCAAGACAATATTTGCATCAGTTATTCTACCTCTTGTACTGTTTTGAGAAGCACTCAAAGCAAGCTTGTGCCTGGGCAAACAGGATAACAAAGAACTATATAGTATTTTCCATCCATTTGATTCATGTCTCCAATCAAGAAACATTCATTGCTGTTACAAACAAGTGCTCAGTCATTGTCAGTTTTTGGACTTGTGTCAGATGAAAGGTTGGAAAAGACCTTAGATATGAAACATCAGTGCCTCCCTTTTGCAGGGGGAGGACCTGACTTCCTATTTCAGGGAGGTGGTAGTGCTTTGTGGATCACACTAAGGGAACATGAGTTTTCAAACCTCCTGGGGCATGTTCTTATATTTGTCTAGGCTGGCATATGCCTGCTGTGGTGAAAGAGTTTCCTAAAGGCCAGAGAAATTCTGGTATAAGAGCTCCATAATATCCTCTTGATACAGCACAGGGTTTATAACCAAGAAATAGAACAATGACTATGAAATCAATATAATACAAAAATCTCTGAATTGGGTATCATTAATCTGTGCTTCATGGACTTCAGTACTCCTAGGGAACACACATGCACATTAGTAAACTGGTTTGGATCAAAGGTACTTCTCTAGTGACTTTCTTGATCATTGCCATTTATTAAGCTTTGTTCCACATCCTAGAGTTTGTAGCTGAAAACAAGGCTATAAATCTGCAAAATAAAAGTGGACTAATCACCATAATGTTCTGTGTATTAGCTTTCCTTGAATCCACAGAGAAGCGTATTAAAATAATCAAAGAACAGTGTACAAATATTTTGTGACACTGTCTGGCACAACCAGACAGAAGGTATGTATGAAGGTTTTTTACTTAAGAATGTGTGCAGTGTGATCACCATGTGTAAAACACAAAGTTGAAAAGTGGATTATTTCCTTATCTTTACTTTTTCTGTATCTATATAATCTAATAAAAGCCTAAGCATATATCTATTTGTGTTTCTGTATGTAAATAAAAATGCAGAAGTAATATGTATTACTGAGTTTAGGAGCTGAAATATGCACACGTTTAACCTCCAATTCTCATTATCCGTATTTCTCAGCACAGCTCTTCTATTGATTCTCACTACCTCTTCTTGCAGACACAGTTCTAATGAACTGTTTCTTTACTCCAATAGAGTGATGAAGATACCAAAAGCACCTATTAAGTTTTGCATAGCTACTATTTCTTAGTATGATTTTGTTAATCAAAGTTCCATCATTTCTTCTTCAGAAATTATTAGAGAAAATAAAAGAAAAAGAAAAATAATTAAAGAAATAAAAGGAAAAAATTGGAGAAACCCTAAATTATCACATTGAGAAAGACTACAAAAAAGCATTTTTAAAATTAATATGAATTTTATCAGTATTTTTTCTTCAAAGTCATGTGAAAGCCAGGAAGGTGAATTTTACTTCATTGTTATAATTAGCTACATTATGAAAGCTAATTGCAAGTAACCTTTCACGGTTGTTTGTCAAGAATTCCCAAGTCTGCAGTAATAGAAAGCCTGGGCAGAGATAAAGTGAAAACACAAACATGCCTAGATAAAATTCCTCAGGGAGAGCATTAAGGAAGTAAATATCCTCTAATAGGGATATTAGAGGATATTTACTTAGAGGATATTAAATTATTTCATAGTGGTACCACCAGTGAGGAAGTTTAGTTAAACGAGGACTGCAAAGTGGGATGAGGGGGAATGACATTTACTAAAGTATATGGAAATTTGAGTGTTTAGGCTGATATTCATGAAGAGATTTTGGTATGATTAATTTCAGGTGTACAAGTGGGTTTTGCAGTGCTGATCTTGCCCCTTGTATTCTCAGTGCTTTGCATGGGGGAGAGGCTGGATGTTAGTAGCATCCAATGCCTGATTTCTGGGATACTTCAGTTCACCACTAAGACATTTGTTTTTGTTGGTTGTTAAAAGAAGTATTTTTAAATTTGCATAAATAAAAGGGTAATTCTAATCCAACATCTTAAACATCTTCAGAACAGTGATTCCGTTTTCTTTAGTTCAATAAAGAAATTGCTTCAACATTGTTAAAAATTTGCATAATTCCTCAGTTAATACTTTATGTTTAACTTAACTTCTCATATAGTAATAACCAGTTATTGTAATGACATTTGATTCTTTATATATCTATACATTGTCAAATACCTGTAATGGGAGCCACAAATACTTGACATGCTCAGAAAACTGTTGCAGTAATTCATCATACTTTTTATAAAATATTTATGCATGAGTTTTGAAAACATTTTCCTCTTAGAGAGTATAGGACAAAATGGACCCAGAGCTCATAGAATAAAAGACTCTTTTTTTTTCTTTTCTCAGAATTTAATGGCTTGAAGTGCAGTTGCTGCCCATTTGCTTATCTGAAGCCTGGGGCAACCTGTCTATCTGTCTGTCTGTCTGTCTGTCTGTCTGGTTGCCACTGAGACGCAGCTGCTCAGAACTTGTGTGGTTTTCTGCTGTCTCCACAAAACAGTTTTTTGCTGACTCACTGAACCCTGTATCAGCTCTCCAGCCCGTCTCTGTGATGAGCTGTGAAATGAGCTATAACCAAAATACAGTCACTTGGCTGTGGCTTAAAGTTCAATAAAGCTTTTGTCATGCTTATAAAAGTTGTCATATGAATATATCTAGAAATATATTTAGAAATTAGAGTGCATGGATACTTGTGGTGAGTGCGTGCATAAAACTGTATATTCTGTTAACAAGAAGGAGAAGAAAGGGGTCTTGCATTTTTAAGCAATCATTATTCCATATTATACAGCTTTTCTGGGATTCTAGGAAAAACTATTCTCTTAACATGGGCTAAGCAGAAAGAAATTACATTATTTTGTAACTTACTTTTAATCACACTTTTACAAAGAATGCAAAGCACCAAGACATCATCCATGATTCTTAACTACAATTTATCAAAAACTGGGTGCAAAGGAAAATCACTGTCTGCAAACTCTCAGATGTGCCCTCCCAAGAACATATAAAAAACCATCAGATATAATCATAAAGATAAATGCAGATTCTTAGAGCTATGTTCCTGAGAGGACAAGATTGAGGCCCAAGAATGATGTTTACTATGGCTAGGGTTGTTGGGAAAAAATTAAGGTTTCCTAAGAATATATTTAATTGAAAAAACAGTTCATTTTAAAGATCCACTACCATCTAAGCACTAAAAGGGAAATAACCTGTAATTTTAATTGAAGACAAAGCAAAATGACCATAACTAATAGTATTGTTTTTTTACATATTTATTTGCTCTTTCATCCTTATCTGGAAAACATTCTGGTCTATGTATACAACTCACAAACAGAAGAGGGGATCTGTGGTGAAATCAACAATATTCTGCCAAAATTCCCATTTCAAGCACATATTTCCCAGAGGAACTCAATGTATGTATAATAGATATTAATTACAGAGCAAGATTCATTTGCAGCAAGATACCAGCTCTCTAGTGGTGCTTCAGAATGAAATTTTGTTACTAAGAAGTCAACTGCCAGGGAATGGTTCCTGTTGAAACCTGACCAAGCTCTGGGGCATGAAATTCATCACTTTTAAGGTATTAGTCCTCAAAAGATTGGTACTTGAAAACAAATTCAACAGATTCAAATAGATTGTTAAAGTCATCACTGTTTTCTCAAAAATGTTCTTATTGTGTATATACATTATTTAGACAATTTTTATGCTCTAGGAAGTATTTTTAATGATAGATGCTTTATGCAATGAATTTAAAAATTAAATTTTTCATTCCAGTCTGGTGATTGCTGTTCTATTTTTTTCTAAGGATAAATGTTTCTAGTTAAAGCAGTGACTATTTCTGCTATTTACATATTTCTGCCAAGCATTAATGTTGGTTATACTTACTGAGTGTAGCCACTGGTTGTTTTTCCTGGCTCTTGCAGTTCAGAGCTCCTGCTGCATGTTTTACTCATCTCAGTGCTGAAAACTGGACACGTACAAGCAATCCTTCTCTTTCTTTGTAAGAAAACCATCATTCAGCAAAATAGGAAACCGGGAGGCCACTTTTTTCACTATCATATCCATTCATAAATCTCTCTTTCTTGAGTACCTTCACTGCCATGTAACATTTGCACACTTTGGGCACAGATGAACTTCCGTTCTTCTCCAGCACTCCAGCAACTAATATATTTTCCTTGGCTTTATAACTTCTCTGTTCTTAGCATACTTGTCTGTTGGTCAGTGTATAAGTACACATGCAATCTCCCATACCCTGAAAAGCATTCCTATATATTATGCTTGTGAAAATGTGTTCTCTGATTTCTCCCATCCCAGGCTTACTGTCTCACTTCTCAGTAGATGTAAATACATCACATTTACAGAGATCCTTAAGGTTCCCATCTGTGTGCGCTTACCCAGGAGAGGCTACATTTTCTCCCATGCTTCAGGACATTTGGGGATCCCTGGTTCACAGTGACAATATTTGCTGATACAAATAGATTAAATAAAAGACTTTAAAAATAATATGACTCCATGGTGGTGGCAGCATTAATAGGCAAAGTCAGTAGGAAATGGGTGAAGTCCTCTCAGGTGCTGCTGTAGGACATGAGAGACTCCAAATATTTCAGAAGGCAAATAGCAAAAAGAAGCCTTTATTGTCTAATTCTTACTGCCTTTTATAAGGTGTTTTGATACAGGCATAACATGATTGGTGAACAGGAATGACACTTCTTTAATTCCATTGGTCAAATCAGAGAAACACAAAGGCACCAGCTGTACAGAACTGTTTTGTGAAAGAACAGTTATTTACCAAGATTGTTTTGAGAAGAAAATCTTCCCAAGAAATTCTCCCTTGGGAAAATTCAGCAACTACTAACAGGCTAAAATTTTAGACTCAGAAATATCGGGCTCACACTCAGGGAAGAAAGTGGTGTTGTGTCATTAGCAAAATTATAACACAGCTAACATCTACTCCATGAAGTCCTTCTGTTAGTTTGTTGTGAGTTAGCAAACTCAAACTTGTTCAGTTACTGGCCATGACCACTGTCACTGAGCTTTTTTATAATGTTAACATTTTGTAACGCTAACATTACTTTTTAACAGCTAGACAAATAAAATCTAAAGGTAAATAACTGTGAATTGTCAGTTCAAGTAATCAAATATTTCAGTTCTTCCTCTGAATCCCTGATACTCAGCTTGGTGGCATATCTCTAAATTCACTTGGAAAATCAAGGTGCTCTTCAAGAACTAGGAACTGTGGAAATGTTAATCCTCTTCACTCTTCCTGTAAATTTCTGAAAGTTAAGAGCAGAGTGATCTTCAGGTTAATAGAAAGATAATTGACAGCTGGTATAATTAAAACTGATTGAAGGAGAACATTATCCAGCCTCAAAAAAGGAAAGCAAAGCATAGCAGTATAGCCAAAGAAGTATGAAGCACTATCTTTTGACCTATTCTTTAAATACACATAAAAATGTGAATATGAACATTTATATATATATGTATGTGTATATGATCTGCCCATAAATTAAAGCATTTGTTACTTAGGAAGTAAGGGTAGAGAAACTCTAAAATCTACTGTTAATACAGATCATAGTATCCCATTGACCTGATACCTGACTTACGTGACTAAAGCTAGGTGAGATGAACTGCTCTACCCCATGGGGTTGTTGATTTTTATATAAATTTAACTGTACCTCACAAAGAAAATGTTCCAACAAGCCATGTATTGTAAAGACAACAGCAACCAGAGTATACTAAGAGTATAACCAGAGTATAACTAAGGTATTCATCTAATTTGAAACTGGACTTGTGGCAGTACAGAACCATTTGGCATGTGACTTGTGACCTTTTCAAATAATAGAAGCAAATGACTCCTAAAACAATATTAGTGAAGGAATCAGATGTGACCATAATGTACTAGAAGAGCAAGCCAACACTTTTTTTGCTCTCACTAAGATTTATTAAGTGCTCATGTAACTAAATGAGTTTTATATTTGCATTTTTATTGGAGAAGATGACATTGAAAAGAAATTTCTGTGTAACCTACAACTACTCTATTGAATTATCTGCTTACATCTATTGTGTTCAACCCATTTTATACCAGAAGCGACTTGGCAACATCTCTCTCTCAGTAAGGGTGATTCTTGGAGTCTTGAGAAGTGTAATATTTATGTGTAAGTATTGAATGCCTTGTTTAGAAGTTAGAAAGGCACTTTTATATACAAGCCCACTTTCACTTTTTTTTTTTCCCATGGGTGGCCCCACAGAATGGCTTTTTGCAAGCATTAAAGAGCACGCACCCAACATACCATTTTAAAGATGTCAAGCAGATTGTATTTTTCATTCACCCATGAGTGTTTTGATCATATCTCTGTGTACTTTCTCAGATGAGCTATTTCAGACTCTAGTCATGTCTATTTATAAGGCATCTCACACAGTTCTCATCTGATTCATTTGTACTCAGTGAATTCATACATGGAAGAAACAATATATTCCTCCTCTACCTCCACAAGTTTGCAGTGTGATAGATAAAGGAAGAATGGATAAGCAAGCATGGCAACAGACCTTTTTTGTACATAAGTCTTGTCCCACGGCTGTGACCCAGCTTGTCCCACCACTCAGTAGATAAAGCACCCCTGGGAAGCCATCTGAGCTGTTTTTACTGTTCAGGTTCAGAGTCCAACCCTCTGATCCAATCAGTCCTTGCCTAAATCTCACAAATGCAGCCATTCCATCATGCATGTCATGAAATGCCTCTGCACAGACTGTGTCTCCTTTCTGGAATGGCCTCATCCTGTGAGCTCTTCTTCAAGATATTTTCAAAGAGAAGAAACTCATGAAAACAGGATTTTAGAGAGAATCCCAGATGTAGTGACAGATGCTAGGCCAGCTGCAGCTCCTGCTCTGTCCTTCTCTCCATCTGGAGCATGTTTATTTTTAGGTCATACTTTTCCTCTTTCCCTTCAATCATACAAAGATATCATTATGCAATTCAGCTTAAATACACAGCCTAAGCTCTCAGGATAATCCACTCAAGATGTAGATAGTGTAGTTCCTGAACTCTTGCAGTGTCACTGGCAGGAACAATTTCTTTGCTGATGGTTTCAAAAGACTTCTGGATTCCCATGAAAGTTGTTGCCAGCTGTACTCCTCTACTGCTCTTATTGTAGAGCATGTCGCATTCACGCTAGCCAGCCTTCAGAGTCAATGGAAAGAAACAGACAGAAAAGTGCTCCATTGGACTTGCAATTACATTCCAGAAATACCAATCTTTCCACAGACTTAATGGTAATTGAAAAAACAGCTCTAATATAGACACTTTTCCATAAATGTTCTGATATCCAGTGGTCGAAGGAAATTTGCCTAAGATTTTAAACAAATGTAGACATCTGCTATTGGAATCAACATCTCAAATGTCTATGTGCCAAAATAAATCTTATTTTCATGGAGAAAACACTTAAGTCTTGCCCTTTATAGTAAAAAACATTTTATTTCAAAACAGCTGATAAAGTTTTTCTGTATAATTTCTGGGAAAAAAAATACAATTCGATCCCTGCTTTTTAGCTAAGATCTGTTATTTGGGTATTGTCACCCAGAATTTTCTTAGCCTTCTGATGTTTCATATTGGAGTCAGAGTTTCTCACTTTCCCATGCCTTTTAACATAAACAAAGAATTGTTTTTTGTAAATATGGCCAATGTTTGCATTCCTTCTAATGGGAGAAGAATGTGATTGATAGTCTGAGTGACCAATGTGGTTGAGAGGTGGGAATTTCACCTTCCAATCCATTGTCACCTTGATAAAAGTATATATTTGGAAATTAATAAACAAAGGCCTCTTTTTCGGCCTCAGCGCTGCATCTCAAAAGATTCCTGGTCTCTGTGTGATCATTTCGTGTCCAACTGCATCAGGGTATTCCCAAATATAGCCAATGAAAGACAGTGAAGAGAATGCATATTATGTGTTCTGATTAAACCTACCGTTTCATCAAGAAAAATGAAAGTAAAAAGCACTCTTATCTGCATATTTGTGCATTTAATAATGTGTGAACTTCTTTCTTTTTCTGATTGTTCATCAAAGGATGAATTTTTCAAATTCATTATTCTACAACGATTGTTGTCTCTGTCAGGAAAAACGAAGAATGAGTCAGAGAAGTCAGAATAACATCAAAGTCTAATCCTGGAAAATGAAGAGGATCTTGAGAATCACTTCACCTTTAAGTTGTGCACAAATGATAGGTGAATTGCATGATGAATGCATTTAGAATAATCTAATATTTATGAAGATTCATTTACTCTTCATACATTTTCAGAATAAAATATTGATACACAGAGTTTTCACTGGAATTCTCCCTACATGGTTCAGGTTTTCAAACATTCATTTCTTCTGAATTGTTCCATGTCATTTATGTTATGAAAAAAGGCTTTACTACTTCTTTTTCCTGCTGAAGAGAGAATAAGTTTATGTCTTTGCATACAGAACCATTGACAGTCCCTTGGCAAAAAGCTCCTCAGTGCAACATCTGTTAATTAGGGTCAAGTTGATCACATGATCCAAGTTGAGCACATGATCCAAGACCCGGGCAGGACAAAGAGGTTCCTGCAAAGTGAGCAGGGCTTGCCATGCATCTCTGCAAAGCAATTTCCAACGTGCTGCACTGTTAGCAGAGGAAATAGCAGCACTTATGTCCTGGGGTCTTCGCAGCTTCTAGATTAATTCTATACACCCAGTGGGATACAAAGTCCAGATAAAATGTTCTTAGTGGTCGAGACTTCCATTACTGTTCTTGTTTGCTGATACTCTGTAGAGAGATGGGTCTTTAGTTTTTCCCTCAGCTTGTCAAATAAACCAATGTCCTGTTTTCAGGAAACTTATGGGAGTGCAATTTCTCCACCATCTGTTTTGCTGTCAGATTTAAAATTGGAAATCAGTAAGTGCCCAGGATGGGAGGGTGGATGGTTTGATTTGGTTTTATTTTTTTTAGTGGGAGATTGAGGGTTTGGGAACTGTGTACTGACTTGGTTTGTATGCATATAAATTGCATATAAATGAAGATATATAAGCATATAATTTACAAAAAATGCATGGCTGGCCTCAGAAGCCACAATCTTTAGGTTGTCAAGCTAAAACTGCAAGCTGACAAGGAGCGCAGGCATCAAATTCAAGGGTTTGTATGAAATTCTCTGTCTCTCCAGACCATGGGCACCTAAACCAGGGCTACAACTGCAGACTTGAACCCATCCACAGCTGAAGTTGTACATCCTATTTCCTGAGAGACCTGAGCAGGATTTCTCTCTCATGCTGCAGCAATGAGGCCTGTCATGTCGTGCCAATAGGCTAAGGCTTGAGGTCTGGGTCTGTCTCACAGATGGAGCTCAAATATGTCACTTTTCTTCTGTGGGTACCTGAGAAATGCCAAAGAGCAATTGGCATTTGTGTGGGCAGACAGGGCAGAATGGGGGAGAGACATCACCACTCTGTGAGCGCTCCTTCTGTGGTGGTGAGGTTATTCAGATGGAAATGAAACATTTCTGGTGCTGGGAAGGATGCTGGCAGCCTGCAGCACAGCTCTTCAGCTAAGGAGAAGACCTATAACCTGTTTTCTCTCTCCTGGAAATATCTGCTCTGGAGAGGTTTGGAGCTCCATCTTATAGAGCATTTGCTTTCCAAAATTAACCAAGGTACATGGGAAATCAAAAAATACTTTGAAGGATGTGTAGCTAAAGACCACTTGAAGTTGAGGAGGTTATCAGAGTCCATATCCTTCTGTGCTGGCTTCTATTTAACCAGGAAGGGCTTCCAGATGAAGCCACTGAAAAATACAATCTCTGCCCAATCACCTCAAGCACAGCCAACTAACATTTGACTAAGGAAAAACATAAGACCTGCCTCGGAATGTTGTTGAGAAGCTATCCCTAAATTTCTTTAATAGATGTATTAGAGATGTAATTAGGTGGTGGACTTGTTGGTGCTGGATTAATGGTTGGACTTGATGATCTTAGAGGTCTTTTCCAACCTAAGTTATTCTATGATTCTAAGAGGCTTTGTGCAATTATTTTTAGTACCTTTAAAATGTCATTCTGATGCCTCTAAAAAAAATCTCCTCTAGTACTCGAAAGCTTTCAGAAGTCAGAATTTATGAGGTCTGCATAAGGGTGCTGACAAAGCACTTGTTGATACTCCATGCTTGGTTCAACTTTCTTGAAAACCTTGGCATTTCTTATCTAAGTGAAGGTCTTGTGCCATCTGAAAAACACCATAATGTTTTTCTCTCTTTCCTTTTGCTCTTTGATTCTTTTTACCAAGAGGTAACAATATTTACCAGGGAGGTAACAGCATTTCTTCTGCTGTTTTCAATCTAGCTGGAGGGATTAGGTCCTGCTAGTACTTCCTGCTAATATTTTCTCATAAGAAGAGTGAAGTCTCCTATTAAGAGATTTCACCTTGGACACTACATCACAACCCATAGGAGTTTTTGAGCCTGCTCAAGAGACATACCTGCCTCAAATTTGTGATTGTAGGACCACAGCATATTATATAGTGGATGTAGACAAACCAGAGATGCAGAAAGATTGAAAAATAATCAAAAAACCCTCCTCCCCTCCCCTAAAATATCCCATCAGCCAAAATGTTCACAGAAAAATATATATCAAACCATTCAAAAGAACTATGTGTATGTTCAAGACAGGTTCACCAGAAGGAAGAACTTGTTTCTTTTAATTTGCTTCAGTAGATTTATCCCTAATTTAGAAAGGGTTTTGCCATTAGATGATGGTTCTGTGTTTTTTTTTTTTTGTTTTTTTTTTTTTTTTTTTTTTTTTTTT
>VYXD01013620.1:145437-261711 GCA_013397195.1 Hylia prasina
GTGTTTTTTTTTTTTGTTGTTGTTGTTGTTGTGGTTTTTGTTGTTGTTGTTGTTGTTGTTGTTTGGGGTTTATTTTTTTTTTAATTAACGATTCTTATTCATCAGTGAACTTAATCATACAGATCCCTTCAGGCCTAACATGGTATAATTCAAGTGTTATGATTACTAAAAGATGTCAGAAACCTAAATTTTCAATAGTAAACTTTAGCTATAACTGTAAAACAAGCATGATAATAGGGAGGCGTATGCAGTGCTGCATCCTGTTTTGTTAAATATGATAGTAAGTTCAGATGTATTACAGGGACACAAAGTGTGTTCAGAACCAATGTGTGATCCATGCTTTGCTTCAAAAATACTATTTCTAGGACAGGCAATTTTATTGATCTTAGAGACAAATCTATATTTGTGGAGGTTTCCCAGGCTCCCCAAATTCTTGCACAGCTGTAATTTGTTTTTTGGTAAATTCAAGCTTCATCTTGGTGGCGTGGAACCTGGTTTCAGAAGGCCAAGATCAGACTCCCATTCATTCCTCTGTGAGATGGCAAAGGCAGGTTGCAGGCTAGTGAGTGGGGCATTCGTGCACATTCCTTCCATACCTGCTGACCTAGGGCATGGCATGTTTCCCCAAACATCTTCACTTGGTCTCCCATGACCCTGCACAAGCTTGGACCACAAGCTGCACATTGCTCTGCACCAATTGCTCTGACATTTTGCTAAGAGGAAAGGGAGGCAGAAAACACCCTACTGCAAAGCACAGTCCAGGTCAGGAAGCCCAAACAGAAATACAGCTGGGCAAGTTGGCTCAGAGCTTGGTGGAACAAGAACAGGGTGTTTATGTGTAGACTGACATAGAAATCTGGGGTAGTTGAGGGTAAAACTGTGCTAGTGCCTCTTAATTTGGTTTGCTGTGACATAGGCTTTCATAGGCACGGATGTATCAGTGAGGAGCTCACAATGCCATTTGATCTTCATGCATTAAAAAAATAATAACTTTTTGCTAGGAAAACATTTTATTTTTGTGTGTGAGTCAGGCAGGAGGACAAAGAGAACTTGAGGTCAGAGTGTAAATTCTGACACAATTCCAGTGGCCTAATGATAGTTTATTCTCCCCACTGTCAGCAGTAGTTCTTTGAACAAAAGTCTTGAAGAAATCAATAAAGCAGCTCCAATTTCACTGTCTTCATTTGCGTGCATAATTTACTTTGTGATTTGAGGCGCAGCTGTTCTTGAGGTTTGGTGGCTACAGTGTCAAGTGATGAGAAACTGGATGAATGAGAGGAAGGAGATGGAAGGTACTTATCAGCCATTCCAAAAACAAGAGCTAAAACAGAAACCCTTGAAGGTGCTTGATGTTCCTCAGAAAAAAAGAAATATTGATGGGCCATCCACCTGTTACAACACAATGACAGAATCCTAATCCTTTAAGCCCTCTTTCTAAAACATCTTATAAATGAATTCATTCATGTGTCTCTCTTGGGCAAGATTATGCCTTTAATGTATCTTAAATGAGTGGAAGGTTTTCATCTCTCCATGTTTACAGAAATCCCACTTGCTCATAAAAGCAACTCTTCCTGTCTGTACAAGTCCCAACTCTTGTTCGTAAGAACTACATGTAGCATAAGGAAATCTCTCTCTCTCTCTTATGCCAAAATTTTAGGAAGAAAGTCTAAGGAAGATATTTCCTTCGTCTCAAAGAGAATTTCTAGGAAAATAATGAAAATCAAATCAGCTTTTCTTTAATTTAAATTCTCAAGCTCTGATTGTTCTTGCATGCTGAGATAGGGAGCTCTTTGCTGACTATATGTTGAGCTGAGGGAAGATGAGTGTGAGAGCAAAAAGGGCACAGAAAAAAAAGTACCTGATTTGCTTTGCCTCATTTAAGGACCCCATATCCCTAAATTGCACTGTAAACCTGAGGAAATATCTCATCTTAATATTCCTCCTATCTGATTTATTGGCATATGCAATAAAGAACACAACATCTTTCTGTGTATTTCTGTGGAAAAGTACCCCACATTCTAGGAAGTGACTCTCTGGACAGATGGATTTTTAAGGCTCCAGATCCATAGCGCAAGATTGCTCAATTACACTCACCATCATGCTAACTTTTATAAAAGGCAAGGCACCACCTAAAATGTACTTCAGTTTCATTTTAATATTTTGCCATGTTAATTTCAATATATAAGACTAATTTATGTTCATTTTACCACTCAGGGGCCATCTGTTTTTAATTTAATCCTAGAAATTAGGCACAAAAGCTAAATTAGACACAGTTGGTAAAGTAATTCTTGGTTAATTGTTAAGCAGACATGAATGCCCAGAAATTAGAGACTTGCAGTATAATAGTTATCTAAGCTGTGAAAACCCAAGTTAAATCTTAACTAAATGCAACTTTTTCTCATGTAGAAAGAAATCAGGTTTTAACCCACAACAGGCTTATACTCTAAACAGAGATGTTTTCATTTAACATAAGTTGAAAATTATAAACTTCACTGGAAAATAGCTAAATTCAATAGGAACTGCTTTTTAAAGTCTCTCATCAGTCTTTAATTTTAAAATTGGAAATATCATAATGTGAATTGTCTTGGTATTACTTTACTTGCAAGATAAATTTGAATTTCTCTATCCACATTACTTGAGATTGTCACCCAAGTGAAAAAGGGGAAAATTCCTTAGGAAAATTTAAAATCCTGAAGGATTGTTTGTTTGTGTGGGTAAGAAAGTAATTTTGACCCTTTCCCTTCTCTTATTAGAAAACAAGTTTCATGATCTTTATGACCAGTAAAAATAAATTATGCTAATAAAAGTAACGAAACTATAGTTTTGTGGGGAGAAATAGAGATGGACATAGATTGTGGGGTTGGTTTAAGTGGAGCAAATCATAATTATATAAATGTAAATATGGCAGCAAAATGAAAAGATAAGTTTGGCTTGAAGAATAAATATTTCTGTATTAGTGACTAAGTAAAATATTTCAGTAAGCAACGTAAACTTAATTTTCAATATATTATTAATTTCCTTAGTTCTACATTTTTGTACATGAAAGTTTTCTGAAGCAACTAAGAAATACAGAAAGCTTTGTTTTTACCAAAGGAGCAACTGTAGCATTTTGACGACTTTTGCGAAGTTTTTCTGAAACCCTTAGCTATTTTTGATTTACCATAAATTGGTTTCCCTGGAGTAGTATTAAAGAAAAAGCTTATGACATAAACATGACAGCTCTCAAAATACAGAATTGTCTGCAAACTACAGAACAATTTTTCACCCTGCTTTAAAATTGTTCTTTCAAGGTGAAAATTTAACTTTTGTAATTCTCTATTCTTAAAGGAAATAAAAATGTAGCATTCTATTTAAGTGGCACATACATAAATGCTCACATTAGCAGAAGTTCTTCCACAGCCATTACTGTTTTGCGGGGCAGGGGCGGGAGGGGGAAGAAAGAAAATCCTGGCAACGCACCCCACAACCGTGGAGGAAATACTTCAAAGGTATTGTGCATTTACAAATAATTTCCACCAGATGGCACAAGGAAACAAATTTAAGTCGCCCTTGGCATGGTCCGTTTTGTGATCAAACAGAATTGGGCTAGGGAGAAACAAAAGGAAAACTTTAGCTATAGGATGTTCAGAGCTCATAGGTATAGGAAATAATTACTGTACCAAAAAAAATGATGAAAGAAGACATCATAAGCCATTTATTCACTTGTGAAAGGAGAAGAAAATCCTCAGAAACGTTTTTGGTTTGTGGTGGTTTTGAGATTAGCTTTCAGGTAGTCTCTATTTGTTAAATGTGTATACACCAATCAACATTTAATCAAAAAGAGTACATATCTCACCAGGAGAAATGGAATTAGTCATCTGGAACTAAAATATTAACACCAGATATCATAGAAAAAATATAAAATATATATAAGATTTCTTTTGACAGATCTTGCACCTGTACTTTAAATATAAAGCAAACTAACATTTGCCCTTAAATTGTGCTTGAAACACTGGATGCTTAGAGATCCCCCATCTGTCCAGGGATTCTTTATATGATGGGTTTCATTTCTCTGTTTGAATAGCTCAGAGATAGTTGGTCCTATATTGCAAAGAAATTAGGAGGGTCTCTGATTCTGCCTATATCAGAATAATTTTTATTAATTTAATTCTTTCATTCATTATTACTGGGCTTATAGATCTCTACCACAGTAAAATCATTGATGGATGAACTCCTTCATGTATGGATTGTGTAAATTTTGCAGATGTCCTTATCAAGCAATAAGGACATAATAGTAAAGTTTTGTATACATCTCAGTCTCCAGCAGTGAAAACCAGATTTTTTTTTTTAACTGCTCTTACATAACAAGCTCCTGCTGGTACATGAAGTGAGGGGAAAGGGATTTGAAACATCAGGGATTCGAATTACATGGAGAATTGCTTAAAACCAAATCAAGAGTAGATACATACACACAGACATATATAATTTGTTTTGGAGAGTTTCCTGGGTTGCTTATTAGTCTGCAAATGTCATGGCACACACTGTTTTCATGGATGTGTCAAACTGTCAGCTGGATGTGGCTGGAGCCACAGTTGCAACTTCAAATGTATTGTTCCCCTCTGATTGCCCTAATTATACAAGGAAAAGGGTCGGACAGCAGTAACTTCATTTGCACTTCAGCCTCTTGTGGTGCCATCTCCCCCACACAAACAGAGACGGTGTCCAGCTGCGTCAGGGGATCACAATCCGGCTCCCCGATGCCAGCCAGACATGGAAGGCACTTCAGCAGCGCTGCCAGCTGGGCTCATTTAAACCCCATGCTTCCTTCCCAACTTAAGAACATTCATTTCAAAATAGTCCTTTATAAACTCTTTTGGGTCCTGCTATTTTCTGATCAAAGCACAGTCGGTAGCACTGTGAGCCCTCCCCAAACAGTGAGCAGTTCTCAAATCCTGCATTTTTACCTTATTTACACTGTACTGCTCTGGTATCAGTAAAAGCCAACAGGGCTATTTGTGGAATTAACACAATGCTCAGACACTTAGATACCACCAGTTAAACACAAGATAGTATGACCTAGAATTCAATCAGTAAAAAATGTGGTTTGGTGCATTGTTTTAGAAAGTTGTATCATGCAGCCCTACCTTATCTCCTTACCTTAGGAGAGAGTTTAGGAAATAAGCAGTTGCTTCTTGAATTGAAATTTGGAATTAAAAATGTACATGGGGAGGAGGTACAAAATGTACTTGTCAAAACCAATCAACCATAAATCTGACTTTTTTGGTATTTTTCTTGTCCCTGGATGCGTGGCATGGACTATTCCACTCCATCTGGCAGCTGAAAAACAAATAGTTAAGATCATTCATTTGTTGGAAACCAGCTGAGTATTGCAATTAGTCTTAGTTGGCACTCACAAATGTTGCATGCATTTTGTCAATTCTAGTTTAGTGAATAGAATTTCCTTGGTAATTTTAAACTATCTTAATCACAGAGCACATACACCGACACATGCACATATGCATATGTACACAGTTTATATATTCCTACACAGTCGAGATTAACTGATTTTAGGATTGTTTGTAAGGTTCCTATTTCAGAAATGCTATCTTTTGGCAGAAAGTCTCATGCAAATATTACCACTTGGTTTGTAGGAGAATGAAATGGGAGCAGAAATCTTTCCTGGCTTTCATCCTGTAAAACAACTTGCACATTAGTGCTGATAAGTCAGCATAGCAATTCATCTCTTTTTCTAACAAGTCTCTTCGTCATCCTTCTGGTGGCTCAATATGTGTTGGAAATCTTCAGAGGCTGACAGTAGTTTTCTTTAATGCAGGGGAACATTTTCGAACAATTTGGTGCTGCCATTTCTACCTTGTCTTTACCTGGCTGCCCTGTTGGAGAAAATATCTGAGCAATTCAAAGGACTGTATTGGATGTACAGAGAGCATCCCCAAAGTATTTTTAAATTATGTGTGTCTGTAGTGGTTCCAACGTGTCTTCAGAAAACTGTACATGACACAGGACAAAGACCAGAGGCTATGATTGTTTCAGAAATCACAAATGGAGATTTGTGTATTTGTGAAATAATGTATTACTCCATAATTTTGAAGTAATGAAGTAAAGAAGTCAAGGACTAAAATGTACAGTCAGGAACACTAATACCTGGAAAGAAAACCAAGATGAGACTATATTATTTCAGCATTCATACTTTTATATTTTCAAAGAGTTCTTATGGTTTAGTGGAGAGAAACTGAGATACACAGTATGTGTGTAATAAAAGTGGTAAAATAATGCTCAGCATTACTGGAAAAATTATGAAATCTTTTTCCAGTAATTTGAGTGCTCCTCAAGCCAAAGTCATAACATTTCAGATATTTTGTAATGGTGTGAGAAAATGGAGCAGTTTTTGAGGACACATGGACTGATGCAATTTCCATCATCTGCTGACTGTTAGTCGCTTAGCAATTCTGAAACTGTAATCCCCAAAATAAATTAAGGACCTTAACTGCATACAAAAGGACAAGTCTGTTCTCAACAATATGAACTATCAAGTACAATTTAGAGATGGGCCTTAAAATTATCCTGCATAAATCTGAATTTATCTGTCCTCTCTTTTAACAACAGATGGTTCAGAGTCCCCATCTCTTATTCACGGGCTTCTTCACTCTCTCAGCCTCACCCCATTTCCTCAATTCAGGAACTTCTTTTCTGAGGATTAGCAATACACTGGAGATAACACATTCATGGCTGGGGAGATGATTATTATGGGGAAGAAAAGGAGAATTTGGGTGGCAAGTCCTTTGACTGGAATTCTGTGACAAATTTTCAGTTATCTGGCTGTAAGACACAGAATGCATTTCCAGGACTGCACAATTTGCATTAATGTTATATGCTTAAGGGACCTATTGCCATTCTGGACTGCATCTAACTGAAGACATAAAGTATCTGTAATGACTTTCACGTACCATCAAAGTATGAAGACATAAAGTTTCTGCATAGATTTTTACCTATGTGGCTGCAAAATATTTTAGTTGGAAACTAAATGTTATTCTGAACAGCCAGTAGTCTCAGCTCTAGCTCATAAACCTGAAATATTTTCAATGACTCTATAGTACCAGGCCTTAGTCAGAGCTCTGTGGTTCTGAAAGAAGCATCATTTATAATTAGAGCTTTTAGTCTTCCCTGGAATTATTAAAATACAGTTTTCTTTTTACATGTCTCTGAGTGACTTCTCAGGTAGATATTAAAAATCTTCCTTTCATGGGGAATGCCTCAGAGATGGAGGACTTGGGAGATGTGTATTTTTTTCCACTTCTGCCACTGTCCTTCTAAGTGACCTTCAAATGTCTGTGAAGAAGCTGAACAAATGCCAGATGAATGACCTTATTTACAAAGTGTTTTGAAATCAGGTAAAAGTTCCACATATTACTGTCACTGAGGCAGATTTAAAAGGTTAAACATTTGATATATGAGACTGCAGTTTTTGTAACCACAGTTGCAAATAAGTAATCATCAAAGACTCAGATGGGGTAGTGAGGTCCTGTGAGACTTTGAAGGAAACTTGAAACATAGCAGTTGGCACAAATATTTAGAAGACAGTCAAGTGCTGGAAATGACAGGTCTCCTCTGCAAGGTGATCTCTAGAGCAAGAACGTTTAGTGCAAAGACAGGCGTGATTAGATTTGGCTGAGCACCAACACCTAGCCCTCAGAACTCAGCTGGTAGCTCAGCTTTAACAAACCAGGGGCCTCTGTTCCCAAGCCGGGAACTCTGGCTGATCTCACTGGGTAATCAGCTCAGGATAGGGATAGGGCTGTCATATCAAAACCCCTGCTCCCATCATTTCCCAGCTCCTACATGCAGAAATACACATTCACTAAGTAGGCCAAGGCAGCTACACATTTTCCCTATCCTTAACGGATGCTTTTAGAATACGTCCTTCTTTTTCTGTTATGTAAGTATTTCTTGGGGTGTTTGGTATATACTACCCCAAGCCAGACAAGCAGTTATACAATCTGTTGGGAGGGGGGAAAAAAAAAAAGCAATCTTGTATGAATTTATTTATTACTCTCTTACAGTTAATTTCCAGAGTATGAGAGCATAAAGGTGATATAAAAGGACACTTCTAAAATTACCCTGAGAGGATTTTGTTAACAGCAACCAACCAAACTGAATAGATAAAAACAAATACTCAGTGATGTCTGCCTGATGATATTCTGCTTCTACCAACATGTGAAATGAGAGGTGGAAGGAATCAACCTAGAAGAGGAGGAATGACAGCAGATGAGAAATGAAGCAAAGCTACAAGTACTCAGGCTAAGCTAGCAGCATACGGTTGCTGAGAACGAAAAAGGGACGTGGGCATTTCAGAAAACTTGGCAATATAAAATCTGAAGCTTTGTCACCCATCTCTTTAGGGAGTGGGGTCAAAATGTGGGAGTAAGTGCTCAGATTTCTTACATGCTAGATAAGAGAAATTAAATGCCTGGATTGTAATACCCAATAGGAAGCCCCAGGTATGTATAAATCCTGTCTCAATGTGGACCAAGATACTTGTGTAAGATTCGGTATCTCTGTGAAGCTGGAATTAAGAAATAGGCTTAGGACGCCGGAGCCTATTTCTGTTAAAGTGTCTGTGGTAATGGGGGGATTTTGTCTATGTGTGTACTACTTGGTAAAGCAGCCAAGAACAGCCATTTGACCAGAAGAGCATGAGGCGTGTCATAACATGCAAATTTTTTTTGGCTAACATCTTTTATCATACTTTTTTTCTGGAAAAAGAATCTATTTTAACTATTGGAAAACATATCTGGATTATTTTAGACTTGAACATGAAGAATCTCGAGGCTTGGTCAAAAGGTGGCAGAGAACATGCTAGAACATAATGGGTATGGATAATTAAGGCCAAATGGATACCATACCCATTCCATTTATTATTGTACATACATCTAAAATACTTGGCAAGGGAAGAGGAGATCTGTTTTTGGGAAATACTCATCAAGCAAGGATTTAAGCTCTGTTCAAAACTCAACAAGGGGTATTAGCTAAAAGGCAGTCAGGCTTTCTTGTATGGTGCTTGATGCTGCATACAAAGCAGTATAAAATATATAGTTACAGACAGTCAAAAAGAGATAAGGGAAAAGATCAAACTCTCCATCTAGAACACCCAACAGGAAAGTAACTATCTCACTCTAAGCACTGTTAAGTTTGGGTTTTGGTGGGAGTTTTTTGTGGAGGTGGTGTGGTGGTTGTTTTTTTTTTTTTTTTGTTTTTTTTTTTTTTTTTTTTTTGTTGTTGTTGTTGTTATTTTTTTGTTTGGATTTTTTTTTTTTTTTAGACATTTCCTGGTGAAAAAAATTGTAGTAATTAGGGTTTCAGGACCTAGGACCTCAGATTTCCCCATTGATCCAGGTACATTTAAATTTATTCTTGCATATCTACCTTTATAAGAGGACCCGAGCCATAAAGGACATATTCCATTTTATGTCTCTGCATTCTGTCATTCCTTTTACCTCCCCTCTCAGAAAGTATAGCAAGAGTAGGTAGTTAATACAGTACAGAGCATCTTCAGAAATAAATATGTGATTATGAGGTATCCAGACATGAAATCTCTAGTGTCTGGAAAGAATGAATTGTTTTTACAAAATCATATATATATATATNGATCCAATAACTTTTATTCTTTTCTGGTGTTTTGTATTCATAAGATGAATTTTGGGTTCATCGAATACACGTAGGCAAAAATTTAGTTCTAAAATGTTGGTTTTCTTCCTAAAAAGGAGGTTTAAGTGTTAAGGGAAAACTCAGTTTTCAAGGGGTTTTTTTTNTAAGAATTCATATAATTTCTCCTAACAGTCCACGTCTCCATTTAGTGTTCAGTCCAAATCTCACCAATCTTTATAGAAATTATTTCCATTGATTTCTCTTCTTGTGGATTCACATTGGTTGGATTCAACCCGGCTCACTTAAAATGGCATAAATTTCTACTCTCATACTCTGCATTTTGAGGACTGGCTCTTTTGGTTGTTGTTTCTGATGTGTTTAGGTCAGCCACATCTGCTCCTGCATGTAAATTAAAGTTTAAGATGTCTGGTAAAATCTTGTTTTCATAATTTATGTGGGCTTTACTCTTCTCAAAATAATTGTTTAATATAGTTAGTTTTGTTTTATCTGTCACTGATATTTTTTATCTCTTTTGTTATACAGTCCTTTATGATATGCGATGCCTGAAAATAGTTTCTTAAATGAAGACTGAGTGCTCAATATTTTCTATTAAATAAGATATTGTCTTCAAATAAGGAATATAAATATAAATATAAATANTTTTTCTAATTACTTCTGTTACTGCTGTTACTAATCAGCTTGTTTTGCATCATGCTAAACAGCACAGCTGGAGAATTTGCTCACTGATTGAAAGTATCATGTGAGCATAGAGAGTGGGCACCAGTGGGACTGCAATGTAAATGACTGCAAAGAGATTTCAAAGGTATTATAAGAAGGCAACAATTTTTTTGGCATTTGGGAACGCTTGAGGAAGTGATGAAAGGAAAAAAAAAATAGTGTGGGAAGATTAGAGAAGGAAAAATGTATCTGAGGAATAAGAGCAAGAAAGTGAAGGTATTTGTTTATGCCTGGACAGTCCTCAGTAGTTCAATGGCTGTGGAAGCAGTAAATCCTATATTAAAGGTAGAAAGCTTCCAAAATGACCAGGAAAAAAAAGGAGAGAGGGAAAGATAGGAATGGATTGTAAAACAGTCATTTGAATTTATTCCTGTTGTAAACTGTTATAAAACCCACAGCAGAATTAAATTTCCTACTGTTGTAGGAATAACACCTGTGTTTCCCAGGCAATGAATTGCACTATGGGACTGTAGACAGTAGGCCTATCTGGAGAAGGAGTGACTCAGTCTTAAGGCAACATGCACAGAGAAAACAGAAAGATAGTACTTCACTTACCTTCTTTTAGATATGTACAGCTATTTTTGTTTATATTTCTACTGTATCCAAGAGTTAGTGTTACTTTCTGGCTTCAGCTCCTTCCCAGCTCCACTGTCACAATCCCTCTTTCTTGACAGAAATATACTGACAGCTAAACAAAGTGAGTTTTTTCCTATATCTAAGTGTTTGTGGCATAAGGAAAAGTACTAAAAAATAACATAAAGCAAAACTTAGGGGAAATCTAATGAAATTACTATGGTTTATTTTGTACAGGAGACATCAGTAGGACTGCCCATAATTCACATTTCTTGACATTTCCTTTTGCAGGTCTCTGTTTTCATTTTCTTTTAACTTTAACAAACTTAGACTGTGAAGACTGAACTTACTTTACCAGCTTCTGGGGATGGAATGCAAGGCTTTGTTTATAAAATTTTAACATTAAGGGTTTTTCTTCAGCTTCTGAGAATGAAAGAAAGGAAAGAGGGAAATATTTTCTGTGGCAAGGAACTTTGAAACTTGGCACACAAACTGAAAATCTGGTCAGGTCCAGTTCTGTCAAGGATGAAATTTGCACTGTCCCTGAAAGAATCTGCCTAAATTTGGCAAATTCTCAGGGCTTTGAAAGCACCTCCCCTTTTGTGTTCTCAGCTCTGGCTGTGGTGGATACGGGCGCTGCAGCTCCCACCTGTGTGTGTCTCCAGCACAGCTGCCTGGACTGAACCCAACACATCTGCTGCTGCTGCTTCAGTCTCCTGGGAGGCTGTGGGAGCCTCTCCTCCATGATTGCACTGTGCTTCTCCTGTTGCTGCCCCAGAAGTAGGAAGGACAGACAGGTTTGAAAAAAAAAAAAAAATAAAGGCTAGAAATGTCTGGGATACCAGAGAGAGTAGATTAGGATAAACAGCTTGGGAAGAGTGGCCCGTGTCAGGGACCCTAAGAAGGTCCAGCAGACTCAAGGATGAAGAGACTAGGAGCAAGGGATGCAAATGAAAAGTGGAATTGGGAGGAAGGAGACCTAAATCCAATTAAGAGCTAAAGAAAAAGTAGGATATTGTCTACTGAGGGACAAAAAGGCTTCAGGCAGAGGAAGGGATAAAACTCCCCCTCCACAGTCTGAAGAGAATTGTGTAAACCTGGAAAGATCAGGTTGGGACTCCGGGGAGAAACTAGAAAAAAAAAAGTTTGACTAAAAGGAAGTTGGTGCTTCAGAGGACCTCTGAAAAACAGATTTGGAGTTGTAATGCAAACAGAAGTGTATTGATTGGTATGAAAGCATAGGACACCTCCACTGGGACAACCCAAAAAGAAGGGGCCAGATCAAGGAGAATATAACATCCTCTATTACAACCACTTCCAAGAGAAAGAAAAGACAGGTTATAGCTGTAGGCAGTTCCCTTCTGAGGGGAACAGAGGACCTAATATACTGACCAGGCCTGGGTCAAGGACATCACCAGGAAACTTCCTAGCCTGGCGCAGCCCTCAGACTACGACCCATTACTGAACTTCCACATAAAGGAAACAAAATAAATGTGATTTCTTTAGGAACACGTGTGAAATCCAATCTGAATAATCAGCTTTCATATCAATCTTCACAATAAGATTTTAAATTTTTTAATGACTTCTTTTTATTGTGGGTATTATTTAACCGTATGGTTCCACTAGTGAAGCAAATTAATTGTTAGGTTTGGGAGCCAGAGGCTTGTTTGCCAGAAGAAATAAATCTAAAAAACTACAGAGCAAAGATTATGCATATAACACACTGAGTGATGGAAGGAAAAACATTTTCTTTTCATCTACACAAACATAGCTATTTTAATATCTGTTGCACAGTTTGTATAGTAACAAGAGCATTTCCAGCAAAGGCAGGATAATAAGCAACAACTTCTCTCTCAGTCCAAATGCTCCCCAGGTTTTGGGTGTATGGTTTTGGTCTAGCCAAAAGGTCACCTTTTAATTTTTGCACTTGAAATCATGGAAAACATAAAAAAAACCAAACAAAATACAAAAAATAGAGCTTGAGAATAAAACACTTCATCAAATAAATAACATGTCAGACCTTAGAGTCCACCGACTGTGGAGAATGTTAACAACATTGGCTATACTAACATTACTTCCACCAGAAGGCAGATTTCTTACAAATATGATCTTTCAGCTATTTCATTAGCCTCAGACTCCCACACACAAAATTGAATCTTAAAGGTCATGTTTAATGTGTTCAGTGTTTTCATATCATTCTAATTCCAAACCTCAAACTTATGCTTATAGAGTAACTCTATTTACTAAATTTCCACCTGGAATCTTTTATGCTTTAAATACATTTTTATTAAAATATTTCATTTTTATTCTAAAGTATTCATATTTTCTATTTTAATGGTATGATTTCCTATCCATTTCTTGATTTACTTCAGTCAAGAATATTTTTAATATTTTAATTTTTTAATTGACAAAGGAAGTAATTTTAGGAAGAATCCATCACAGTTAGTAACAGAGACTGTTTCTATAAGTAATGCAGAGATATTTTTAATACACACAGGAATTCATAATTGAAATTTATTATTATTAGTATTTTTTTTATATAAATGTGTTAGGTTTGCATAGCAATGTTTGGGTAACAGGGGTGTTACAGGGGTGGCTTCTGTGTGAAACTGCCAGAAGCTTCCCACATGTCCAGCAGAGCCAATGTCAATCTGCTCCAAGATAGACCTGTCATGGTCCAAAGCTGCACACTTCATCCACAGCAGCAACACCTCTTGGATAAGACATCTAGGAAAGGGAAAAAGCCCTGTGCAACAGCAGCCAGAGAGCAGAGTGGAAATACGTGGGAGAAACAGCTCTGCAGACACCAGTGTTGGTGAGGATGGAGTAGGAGGTGCTCTGAGTGCCAGAGCTGAGATTGCACTGCAGCCTGTGGTGAAGCCCATGGTGAGGCAGCTGTGCCCCTGCAGCTTGTGGAGGGCCATAGAGGAGCAGAGAAACTTCTGCAGCCCGTGGAGGACCCCACCTTGGAGCACCTGGATGTCAACAGGAAAATCTGACCCTGTAAGAATGCAGCATTGAGCAGGTTCCTTGCAGGACCTGTGGCCTCATGGAGAGAGGAGCCTGTGTTGGAGCAGGTTTGCTGGCAGGACTTGTGACCACTTGAGGGACTTAAGTTAGAACAACGTGATCTTGAAGGACTTCACTCTGTGGGAGTGGCCAACACCAGGGCAGTTTGTGAAGAACTGCAGCCCATGGGAAAGAGCAGGGGAAGAATGTGAGGAGTCTTTGTGCTTAGGAGAAAGGAGCAGAAGGGACAACATGCGTTGAACTGATCACATATCACATTCTCATTTTTCTGCCCTGTGGTGGGATAAGAGGGAGAGAAAACTGGGAGTAAAGTTGAACCCCGGAAGAAAGAAGGCATGGGGTTAGGTGTTTTTTAAGATTTGGTTTTATTTCTCATTCCCCTACTCTGATTTAATTGTTATTAATTTAAACTAATTTCCCGAGGACAAATATGCTAATGGTGGTAATGGATGAGTGCACTCTCCATGTCTTTGTCTTAACCCATGAGTCTTTCATTATGTTTTCTCCTCTTTTCTGTGTTGAGGAAAGGAGTGACAGAGAGGCTTTGGTGGACACCTGGCATCCAGGTGGGGTCAACCCAGCAAAATAATCATGCCCTTGTCTCCTTCTGCCCTTTCAAATTCTCTCTGTGATTTTCTAATTCTCTCAGTGATTTTGATGCCTGCCTGATATTAAGTATTCTGACATCTGAGACTTTAAAGATCTCTTAGTGCCAAATTCAAAGAAATGAAAGTGATCTTCCCAAACTCAGTTTTCCTTTTTTTGTTGAGAACTATAGATGTTCATTTTCTGTATTTAACTTGTCTATTTAGGCTGCCTTATTCACTGGTTGCAGCTTACTATCACTTACATGTTCAAGTAAGTGAACAAGATACTGAGGAGTGAGGTGAGTAGGACTCACTTTCAGCTTTGACTTGATTACCTATTTGTTTGAATTAAGGTGCTTTTTATTTGTTTATTTATTTAAAATGAATGGACTTCAACTTTTTTATCTTAATTTTTTCAGCATAAATGCGTTCATCAGAATCTGTTCATTTACTCACAATTCTAATAGTAAGATTGCAGAATAACTGTTATTAAAACCAAGCATATTTTAGGTAAATGAATTGTAATTAACTCAGTGTGATGGTTTAGTGTTTATTATTTTTATATATGGGTCAGGGAACTTAAAAAGCAAAACAGGCTTTCTTAAGAAATACAAGATACTTTATTCACACACGTTAAGAAGAGGAAAAAGAAACAAATGAAGCCTTCAAAACATCTTGTATTTAAAGTATTTAAAGTATTTAAAGTATTTACTTTACTACACACAACATAAAAAGACAAAACCTGTAATTTCAGTCAGTTTTACCATTTAAAAATAATCTTTCATCAATTCTTTTAGGAAAGGAGTCTTTTCGAGTCCTATAGAGACATCATCACAAGAGTAACAGTCTTCTGGTGGCTTCCATGCCACAAATCTGCAGGGGCCTGAAAGGAGCCTCTGCAAACTGTAAAATCCTACTTTATTAGCAGCTTTCTCAACACTGCATGTAGGCTATATCTGCTTATTAGGGGTGCTGTTTAAGGATGTCTCCTCTAGTATAAAACAAAAATTCTCTTCTTCTATTTCCAAAATCCTCATCTTAAAACTAAAAATCTCCTTTTCCTTAGGAGCATAAAAGCTTCATATCACTTTTAACTAGAACTTTATACCCCCGCCCCCAACAGCACTTATATGTCACAAGAAAAAAATAGTCCATTGTCTATAGTTTTTTGTTGTTTTGTTGTTGTTGTTTTTTTTTTTCCTCAAATCTTGGCTGTGTACTTTTAAAACAAGATAGTGTTACCCTAGTTTACACATGCAACTGAGCAAGGCTGGAAAAATATGGCAGTTTAAACTTCATTTTATCTGTGGACATCCATATCTCTGTATATGATCCTTTCATGTTTTCTTCCTACTGAATTACTCTGGAATTTTTCCAGGACGTGTTAGTGAGGTATCAAGCATTTTTAAATACATATGCAATCCAGTCATGTTTCCTGCAATGTCCCACCAACTCCTTTTCCATGAGAGGTATTCTTGTGGTGAGCATATTCTTTCAGATGCTTTCCTGCCCAAAGTGTCTAAAAAAGTAAACTGGTACCCTTTTCTCTCATGAAAATCTGTGATGTATGCAAACACAAGATTACTAAAAGTGAACAGAAATTGGGATAATAGGAGCTGCAGAAATTCCTTCTTTCTGGTGGTTTCTTCTCTTCAAAGCTGACTTTGGTTAATCCAAACAGTTTCATGCTAGGACATAAGACTAGAGCTAGAGCCCTCCTTTCATGGTGGCTGCTGCTTATATCTGGAAGAAAATGGCAGGTCACTGGTTCTATGGGCTGTTGCAGTTGAAATAATGAATACAAAAGAAGCAATTTAATTTCAGTGGAGTCCGCTGCTATATCTCTTTCGATTTCAGTTTTATTGACTTCCTGCTTCTTTCTTTTCAGACACAGCATTTGTATGGGTTGCATAACATTCCACAGCAGTTACGTTTCTTTTTTCAGAGACAGAGTAGTGTAGTGGGGTGACCCTGACTGAATACCAGGCAGCCACCAAAGCCTCTCTGTCACTCCCCTCAACAGCTGGACAGGGGAGAGAAGATATAACAAAGAGTTCATGGATTGAGGTAAGGACTAGAAGAGATCACTGTCCAAATACTCATGGGCAAAACAGGCTCAAATTTGAAATACTAACTTAATTTATTGGAGGATAATTAGAAGTAAAAACAGACCTTAAAAAATCTTTCCCCCACTCCTCCCTCCTTCCCAGCTCTACCTTCTCCCTTGCCAGCAGTGCAGACAGAAGGCGATTGGGGTTGTGGTTGGTCCATCACACATTGTTTCTGTTGCTGCTCTGGGGAAAGAGTCTTTCCTCTGTTAATGGGATTCCCTCCCATGAGAACAGTTCTCAGTGAACTTCTCCAGCCTGAATCCATCCCACAAACAGCTGTTGTCCATAAATGGCTACGGTGTGGGTCACTTTTCCATGGGGGGTAGTCCTTCAGGAACAGCCTGATCCAGTGTGGGTTCCCAATGGGGTTATCTGTCCTACCAGGAAACCTACCAGGTTTCTGTCTAGCTGGGGGTTATTGTAAGGTAGCCTGTGTTCCAGCCACCACACACCTTCTCTGAGCTGGCTTCAAGTGAAACCTGATGTAAACATTCTCTGAAAATATTACCCTGTGTAGGGAAACCACACTTGGACAAGGAAGATGAAGCGTTACAAAGATTGCCTTAAAATTAAAGGTTTGTTTTGAGCCCTTGTGTACCAGAAGTTTGAAGAGGAATAGCACAGAAAAAAGAAAGGCTTCTTTTAGGTTTTACAAACCCAGAAGATTTGCCCTTCGCTGTCAGATCCAGACCCTGAGAAATGAAGGATGACATTAAACTTGTTGATTACATGAAACATTAAACTTGTGGATTACTTTCTCAGGGTCTAGATTAAAACTGGTAAGTTGGGGTGTTTTTTTTGTCCTTGGCCATATTAGAAGGTGCGTTTATAAACTCAGTACTTGGATGTTCATAAACATTTTAATTCCAACCCAAAGGTATTAATAATCAGTATATTTGTATTTACCCTTACGAAAACCTTCACCTTTGTTCTTGAGACCTTCGCCTTCCTGCTCTTCTCCCTTTGCTCCCCTAGAATACATACAGAAGTCAATCAGGTTTATCTCTCAGCCTTTATGCTGCTAAATTTGAATAAAAGCCAAACCTTTTTTCTGTGTGTCGTGTGTGCTTTTTTATGGCAAACTTTCTGTTTATCCTCTTCTGAACCACTTTCACTTTGAATTCGCACTCTTTGAACATTTGGGTTTGAACCTTTCATGAGATTTTGAATTGGATCTCTCTTTTCCTACCTGAATATAATTTTTGTTTTTACTGTTACCAAATTTCTCTAATGATTAATCCGGGGGTTGTTGCCTTTTTAATGGTATTTAACAATGAGCACTGCTAGGCATCTAAAGATCAAATCAAAGCACTTCTTATCTTTATCTATAGTTTACTATTTTGTAGATTAAACAGTTGCAATCTAACTGTGCCTGATAGTGTACTTGCTAAGTGTTAGGTAACTAGCTCAAATTTTGGGATGAGTTTCAATTACCTGTACTGAAGATAGCTTTGTACATAACTTAAATCCTTGAGAAAAATTATGAAGAGTTTACCTTCAGTACAAGAAAAAAAAGACTTACTTTCAGCCATAAGAAATTCTTTTCAGCATTTTGACTCTAAATTACAACACACTTTTGTAAAGCACTAACTTAATCTTCATTTGATCAATTATGCACAGCAAGGGCAAGATACTGCAGTTAAAATTTATTTCTTTGTGCTTGAAAGTACAAATCTCTGATGCCAAAGATAGTGAAAATGTTACTCTTCAGAATGTTTTGAGATTAGGAACATGGATCTAAGCATCATTGCCCCACTCCTTCAATCATTCATGTTACTGAAAGGTGAGAGAAAGCATGAATCAACAGTGCTAGTGACATTTTCCTTCTGCTTGGCTAACAATTACTATTTAAAGGTGCATTACAAGATAGAAAGGTGTTTGTATTCACCACATACATTTGTATTTATGCATTTTTGTGCGTACCCATACATATTTGTGCATACCCATACATATATCAGTTTAATGTTTACATGAGACTGGTGGAGTCCAGTGAGGATGGAGTAGGAGTCTTGCCCATTTTATCTCATCTGCAAATGAAGTACACTGTCTCCAAGGCCTGTCTTGTGAACTTTGTCACCTCTGCCAGGTGATGTTTGACCCGGTTGCTCCCTGCTAATTCTTTCTTTTATGACCATGTACTGTTAGGTTTTCTCTCATTTCTAGAAGGTTGCTCATCCTAAGTACTGTACTTATTTTATTCATAACCTTCACTTACATAAGTAACCTCCTGTTTCTCTTCTGCAGAGGTAATGATCAATCATTTTCCTTCTCAAAACAGGACTTGTTTCCTGGTGTTTCTTATCAAATCTGCTGAAAAAGTTTCTGAGCACAAAGAGTCTCTGACTGCAAAATGTCCTGTGTGACATCATTAATAAGAGTAATCAAGCTGAAGATTTATGTTTTTGTAGGAAGCTTGCCAACTACAGAAGCTTAGAGAAGGAAAAGTGAATTCAGAGAAAAGCTGCATAAAGTCCTCTGGAAAGCTGAAAATTAGTCTGTCAGATTATGGAGTTTTGCTATAACTCTAGATTATAGAGTTTTCTAATAAGTCTTCTAATAAGTCTTTAACTCATTAAAAAGTTTTGTGGAGTCCTTCAGTCCATCTCATTTATATGTTCTTCTTTACAGTCAGGCAAAAATGGACATGAATTCCCTTTTGCTGGGACTGTTTCAGGATCGGACCATAGACGTCCATTTCCTCTCATGCATAAAAGAAAATTGTTTCCACCTTTGTGTTTCTCTGGCAGAAACAAGATTCTGGTCACCAACTCCTTCTCTCCCAGCAACAGCTGGATGGGTACAGCCTTCAGTGTGTTAGAGCTGGACCTCTCATGTGGGAGAGGTCTCCCTAAATAACTTCCAGGAACTACAACCAAAATAAAGGGTAAAATGTCCTCCACATATTTTGTGTTTGCCAGAAGGCATCCTTAGAGAGCTCATAGCTACAAACTGAAATTGCCCACCTGCCACAGCAGTAGTCATGACAATATATGTTTCAGTAGTGAAGAAATAAAATGAAGATGGAATAAAATTCAGAACTGGTGACTCCAGAGGAAAACCTCCCAAATGGTAAGAGCATGGTATATTAAAATGGTACAAAATTTAATGGCTTCCAAAATACTGGACAGTGATTAATTGACTAGGTGGTGAGGCACCAGCTTGGCTGAGCACATTAATCACTGCAGCAGCACGTCTGTCACACACTCCTTTCTGTCCACTGCCCTTCCTTTTTATATCTAGAGATGCAGGACTGCTAGACAACTGTTGATAAAATGCAGCTGGGGAGGGGGAAACATAACTGACCAACACATCACTGTCCAGTCACTCTGCTGGGAAAGTTTCTGCCTCAGGATTTGCAGGTGTGCCTTTTCTCCCCTTGATGCAGAGAACAGCAAAACACTTCTGTCCCTTTCTGTCAGCTTTGCTGTTTCTTTCCTGCTTCCCCTCTGATGGGGTACTGACCTGGCCCTGCTCACACAGCAGCAAGGACCAAAGGAGGAGCTGGACAAGGATGACAGTTTTTGGACAGGGAACTCCCGTTAATTCTTCTGAGAAATTGCTGAGAGATGCTGAAGAGAAGAGGAGGTTAAATAGATTGTGTTTATAGGTGAGTACTGGGAGACCAGGAGACATATGAGTAGCTAGTTGCTTGTGCTGGAAATAAATACTTATATGGAAGAGATCTACAGAGAACAGCCTGGAAACCTGTATTTTATCCCCAGAGCTTCTCAGATTTGACAATACAGTGGTATTTATGTCACGGGGGTTTTTTATTATTTTAAAGGAAAAAATAATATTTCAAATTATGACTATATTCTAGCAAGGGATTATTTGTCAGGATATTCAAATATTTATAATGCACTAAAAATGCTAATAATTTATATGATTTCAAAAGTCTTAACAGGCTTAGTCTCTATTCCTCTGTTATGCTTTCTGGAAAGGTAATGTGACAACTCTTCCCTTAGAGAATCTATCAGTCCCTGGTCAGGCAGATCCTCTTCTGTAGGCAGAAGAATACTCAGCTGAGGACTGTCAGCTTCTGGCCATAATATGCTAGTATAAGCAATCCATGTGCATTAAAAATGTTCTGGATGAGGCAAACAAAAATGCTAAGCATTGTAATTCCATGTAGGATGATTTCTCAGATGGAGGTTTCCTAACTGAACTTGTGATTTCCAGCAGAGAATCCAGATCGTGCCTCCCAGATGGGATGACTGAATGTCATTCAGGGAAAATATGAAATCATTTGAAAGATGAACAAAGGTAATTTAATTAATTTTTCATCCAAATATGGCAGTAAACAAACAGAGTCAGTTGTGCTTTGTGCTTTATATACGCCATATTTTGCGTGCAGGATCTGTCACAGTGATATCTAAACAGCAGAACATTAGAGAAAAAAGAAGAGAAAGGGCCTGCCTTTCTGGCAGACATGGGTTACTCCAATTAACACTTTATTATTTCAAAAGCAATGTACATGCCAGATTGCTAGATTTGGGGATGACTATCCATTATACATATTCCTCTGATGGAGGGATGGTAACTGGAGATGATGACAAGAGAGATGCCTCAGATTCAGATCTAGGTTCAGATTCCAGCCTGCTCCCAGCCTTGATGCAGCTAATGTGCTGGAAGCATGGCTTGAACCTCATCAAATTGTGAGAAAGTCCAGGCTTCCAGCAATCATTAGTTGTGTGATAGTTACAAAAAAACAAACAAGCAAGCAAACAAATCTGATTTCACACAAATGCTGCCAGTAACAGAAACGTGTAGAAGAGAAATCTGGGACCTATCACATGTATTCTAGAGTTTCTTCCCAGTCAAAAGGTTTTCAGTTTGCTTGAAGTGTTTGCCGGTGTTAAGTGCAAAATTTTACAGTAGTGAAATGTGGCTTGATGTAGCAGAAATAATTTGAAAGGCTGTGAAAAGAAACAATAAAAGTATTTTGAAGGTTCTGTAGGAGTTACTGCATGGGGGCATAACTTCTGATTACAGGTGTTTGTTTTGTTTTTTTTTTTCCCCTTGTTTACTGAAGGTTCAATAATGTTCAAAGCTGCATCCAGCTGCAGGACTGTTTGGTTTCTCTGTCATGTAAATGTGACTGCTATGATGCTTTACCTCTTTCTCTCTTGCTCTACCTTATATAATCTGCACTCAAACGTTTTTTAGGTCACCCAACTAAATGGTTATGAAAGCTATAAAGAAGGTGAACAGGCTTTTTATTTCTTACTCGAAACATTTGCCATTCCCATTTGAAGTCAGATGAAACAGTATTTCATACACATCTGTGAGAATCTGGCTATGTCTGAGGAACTGAGTGGAAATATTCTTGCTTTAAAGAATCCGCTACAGACATGCTCAATTTTGTTAACATTTGGTCTCTGCAAACAAAAAAAAAAATTACTATGTGTATGATTTCTTTATAGAAATGCTAATTCCCAAAAAACAGAGATACTACTGTTTCAGTTGTATTTTCAGAGAACAGAATAAATATGAGTAAAATAGTCATAATTTCATAAATAATGAATTTCAAATATGTGGAAAAAATGGAAGCAATGCTTGTCAGCTCTTCAACTGAACTGCTTATCAAACATTTGTAGATTACACTGAAGAGAAAATAGGATATAAAACTGTAAATAATGTATTAAACAAAAAATAGCTGAATATAATTTCTATGGAGCCACTCCAGCATCTCTTCATAAAATGTGAATGTGGCTACAGTTCTATATTGATCAGATGCAAGATCTGGAGAGGTCAAACCACAAGGCTCATCTCTTTGATATCTGTTTTTTGTCATAGCTGACTCTCAGATTCTTATATTCTCTGACAATAGAAAGAAAATTCTGTTTAGCAAAGTTTGTGTGAAAGTTTTTATGAGGGACCAAATATAACACAACAATAGAACATGCCTAACTACTGAAGTATTATAACATCATATCACAATAATCATGCAACCTAATTGGCACTTACAATTCAGTGGATTACTTAAATCCATATTATCCACATTACGGAAATATAATGTGATGTACAAAACATTTCAAAATCATCTGAAAGGCTCCAATTTCGGAAAAAAAACTATTGCATTGCTGTTTATCTGCTTGAATTCTGAATGGAAGTAATTTCCATGATCTCAAACCAGTTTTGATTTTTGTCATGAGAGTGCTATACACCTATGTGCTTAAGTAGGATTCTCCATATCATATTTGAACAGAAATCTGATTGTCTATTCTTATGCAGATGAAGCATGAACTTTTTGAAAACATTGATAATCACAACACACAGACTATATTTTGGAAGTAACAGTTTTCCATTTATTTTAGTCACCCATCATATGTTCAGTAAATTTGTCAGCCAGTGGAGGAGATATTGCAGGTGCAGTGCATAACCACCTTTACGGGGGTGATCAACTATTAAGGGGGGGAGTAGAGGGTAGAGTATATTTGTCCTGTCCTGACTGAAACTTTCTCATTATGTGTACAGGATATCACTGTCTCAGTCACTGCTAGTAGTAAATGAAATACATCCACACAATTTTCAGAATGATTTTGATGACATTTTTGCTATAGTCAATTTATGGTCCATTTTCTTCATGGTTTCCATATCGCCATGAATACTCACTTTAAAAGTGAGTATTAAAGAAGAGTTTTTCTTTCCATTAGGGCATGTACTTGACCTTCTGGGAACTCAGACATGTGGGTCCCTTGTTTTCTTCTCTGCTGTTCCCTTGGTGAGTCTTCACAGCATTTAACAAGTATCTGAGGATGAATTTTTCTGTTGAATTAGCTCAGTGGGATTTTTTCCTACTACTCCTGAAATGTAAGGTTTACACCTTAAACGAGCTGGATCAGAGCACTGGTCCATGCTCTGCCAGGGGCGTGTCACTTCACACCACTGTGTGATAGCCCCGAGAAGATTGGTGATAAGTCTTCGCAGTGTTACACTGTGATTGTGCAGCCCCTGGTTTGTTTTGGTGCTGTTCTGATGTTCTTACTCCCTCAATGCATTCCACACAGACTGCTGCAGTTGTTGCAATGAACAGTTTGCTGACTAAGTTCAAAAATCAGTCTGGTGGTGGACTAAAGGGAGGTACTGAAAAATTTTGTCACTCTTATCGAGCTGGGGATGTGGCTCAGAAGTGACAGCAAGGGATTATGCTATATTGCCTTTGCTTCTTTGTTCTCATGGGGTCCTGAGAACTCCCCAGTCAGTGTTGCCAGAATTTTTAACAATTAGTAACGTGTTTGATCCTGTTATACTCTGCACAGCTGTAGGCAAGCTAGTTTTCAGCTTCCTGCTAACAATATTCCAGGTCTCATAGGCTGGAGCAGATTCCAGGCTGCATGCTGGAGCTTGCCAAGAGCTGAACTACCCCACTGCAATCTGCTCAGGCTCACCAGCTCGGGCAGGCATTTTGCTGTCAATCTCAAACAAAACATAACCTTTGAATTGCCACTTCAAGTATCCCAATACATGTTTTAATTCTTCCAAACACAATATCATTCCAGTAGGTACAGAACATAGTGCTTATTGTAATAGGAGGAGGAGTTGCAACCTGGAAAGCTGCTAGTCAAGAGAATTTAGACAATTATGGTAGGAAAATACTGGCTTTGAAGTGACACTTAGACGACTAAAATAATTCTTAAGGAGTGTCAAGAAAAATAGAGAAGCATTGCAGTGTCTGAAAATAGCCTTAGAGATACCATTATCAGAATGCTACGTTGGAGACTGTTTTCATTCTTTAAAAAGCTGCTGGAAAATTGGTGAAAGAAAAGAACGACAAGAGTTTTGAACATTGAAAAGCACCTGACAAGGTGTTTTTTGTTTACCAAGAAAAGTTAAGAGATGGTAAAAAATATCTTATGCTGGGAAAAGATTTTTAACAGCTGACAGTACAGAGAGACAATCAATCTAAAGGTCACAGGTTGAAGTTCTTTATATTCATAACAGAAAGTTAAATATTGAGAAAAGAATAGAAAACTGTGGTGAAATATAGAATTTTCAAAATTAAGAATCAAAATTCCCATCTAATAAACATGCTTAGTTCAAGGCAAACCAGTTAAGAATCACTTGATAGAATTTTGCAGCTAGTGCTAGTGAAATATTCATAAATGCTTTATAAAAGTTGTGTGGTTCAAGAGCAGGAAGGCCTCAGAGAACTGTAGAAAATGGTCACCCTGTTCCACTGATCTCTGTGAGTCTGTGCCTTTAGTTGCCTTCAGCCAGAGATGCAAGCTTTGCCACCTTCTATTCTAAGAACACAGACCAATTTATTTCTGATAGCAACACAGATTCATCATTTGTCCGCCTTTTTTTCATGGACATGAAATACTAGTTAGACTATGCACTGCAATATCCCACAGTTGATGGAGATAAGGATAATCTGTCAGGATACATAAACTCTGACATGCAATGCAATAGTCCAAAAACAAACCCAAGGTTGTGGCCAGAACCACACTTGAAATCACCAATTAAATTTAACAACTCTGAAGATTGGAAGCATAATACAGAATACAGTCTAACACTTGAAGAGGATTAGAAGGAGGAAGTGCTGGGATCACCAACACAAGCATGCAGTCTAGTTTTGCTTCAATAGCAGGACATCAGATTCAGGAAACCTTTCCTATACAGATTTACTCTAGTGAGTGTTCAAAGGCATCTGCTGGGTTTTTTCACGTTAGGGGTTGATAAGCAGAGCTCAGTTTTTATACAAAGCTTAGGTTAACAGACTTTCTGAAGTAAACAGCACTTTGTCTAATACCTCTGAAAAATATTAAATTCCCTACTTTACTATACATAACATAGATATCTTATGGTGATCTGGACTGTCATAACACTGTCAATCTTTGAAATATTATCTGCATATATAAAACAAGAACAAAACAAACCAAAAAATTCTACTAGTTCTTTATAGCTGCATTGTTGCAAGGGTTCTTGGCACAAAAAAAATCCCAACCAATTTTATATTCACGTGTGCTCAGCAAAATACATCTATAAACACTGTCAAATAGATTTCTTTGCAAAAGGGAATGTTAAACAGTATGTTGGCTATTAAGTCAATTATGTGAAATCAATCAAAGGGCAAAGAAATAGCTGCTTCATTGTTGGAGAAGTTTTGAAACATATGTTTTCTGAAAGATGCCAAAAAAGGAATTGCAGAGTGACAGTGATAGGGGTGGGATGTGTTAGAGGCAGAGCTACAGCTTCTATCAGTAAGAAGTATTGGAGATCTGAACATGAAATAAACATCTAATAAAATTTCATAGTAGAACTTCAGATCTCAGATCTCTATCTTCATAGAGAAAGAAGCATAAAAAATGTTTTCATGAAGAATTACTTGAACCACCTTCCAACCATTGCAGTCAAATTTCACTTTGAATTTGAAATTTCTGAGGAAATTCTAAACTTTGTGTAATTATAGACTGGTTCATGGAGAGAGGGTGAGGTAGCAGGTACTGGCAAACTATTCACTAAAGGGTAAATGCTGAAAAAGATACAAAAATACTTGCTGGAAAATTTCTCTGTAGTTTTTGATATGGATGAGCCTGGTCTGCCCAGCGTACAGATGTACAGTTTGGGTCCTCAAAACCTCTCCAGAAGGCAATGTTTGTGGGTTGCACAGGTGTCTTTGAGCACTGTCTCATGGCTCAATGCCTGTGAGTCCCAGAAATTCTGCTTGCAAGGACTACTGTAAGCAGTCAAAGTAGCAGCATTAGTACCAAATGACACATTTTTTGAACATCAGGTTTGGATAACTAGAATAAATATTGTCATGCATTGTAAGTGATTGAGCTGATGTCAATGTCATTGTCTATGGAATAAGTTGCTACTCATAGTAAATAAGAATTTCAGTTTGGTAATAACAAAACAGTCAACTCCCCCTGAGTAGTAAAAGGAATTCAAAATTCTTAACCCAAAGTACAGATGAATTTCTGCTAGCACATTTGTGCTAACCCTGGAAATTGTCAAAGCAGATCTGGCTTTGATAATCTCAATATTATTGATACTGATATGTTGAAACAGCAACTTAAGGATCTTTCATGCTGGGAAACCCTGTGCTGTAGAATCATAAATAACCCCCTCTATTTTTACAAAGATTGTCATCCAGAGGATGACATATCACAGTGCATAGATGCAAACCAGTCCAATTACTAAGCAGGTGACCAAAGTCAAAGGCCCCTGAAATAGGGACAAAGCAGTGCTGCTAAATTCAAGACATTTATCAAACTGTCTCACAGAAGTACTGTTAATCTAAACATGTCTGGTTTAAAGCACTGGTAATTTATTTGGCTGTTTCATCACTTGTGAAGTTTGTGCCATTAGTATTTAATCATCTTAGATTCATAATCATCCTCCTTTCCTGCAATATATCTCAAGGACAATAAAGTCCTGCAGTTTTGTCTTTGTGTTTCCTTTTCCCCTTCAGTATCGACTGCTGAAGAAGCACTTCAAAGACACTGAGTGCAGCTGTCTGCAAAGCTGTAACTTTTAGCACTGTGAAGGCATTTTCACTCAAAAAGGCTGAACTTATTTTAGTTATACATCATCATATTTTCATTGTCAAATTTCTTTATTTTTCTCCTTTAGGAGAATAATATCTCCCATCTCTAAATTGATGCTGGGAGTGATTTCTACTGAAATTCAAACCAAAGGCTCATAAGATAATACATATATAAGTATTAATTATTTCAGATTCTCTGGGCACTATCTTTATGCTGATTCTTTGAAATGTCAGTGTAGTTTAAATCAGTCATCTTGTTTTCTGAGGTATCTGCCTGGGAGTTAGTAATGACCTCAGGAAAAAGCACCCGTTTGCTAGGTTGCAGGGAGGAACAGAGGGAAGATAGACAGGTTCCTAGAAAATGTTTGGGAAGATGTCCTGAGCCATTCCCAAATGTTTGGCCTGACTGGTACTGAGTGTTTGACAATCCTACAGGAAAGGACAAATTATTTTTAATAGAGTAAGCCACAGGCACAGGCTGAAGAGGAGAGGATATAGAATCCTCTGCTCCCCAGAACTCCCAGAGGGATGCCTGCAGAATTCAGAAGACAAATCAGAGACAGACCCTATTTTGCAAAATGCTCCACCTTTGTCAACACATATAAAGATGTTGACTTTGAGAATACTCATGCTACATTTTCAATTCCCTCCTGCAGCAAAAACTTATTTCTTAGGGGAAAAAAAAAAGCAAAACAAAACAAAACAAACAAACAAAAAAAACCCACACAAAAAAAAACCCCAAAAAACCCCCACAACACCCTAGATGAAAGCCTAGTGGAATTGAACTCCATTTGAGAATATGTTGCCCAGATGCCAAGACACCAACAGAAGTATTTTGCAGAGAGAAGCAGTTTCCATAAGTAATCGAGGCCACAAAGGATAGAAGATTTATCTCACCAGTGTCACATGCTCAAAGCTTGTGAACACAACCCAAAAGGTTAATATGAACTTTAGTTTTGGGAACTTTGACTCAGTCTACTCTAAATTACATCTTGTTCCACTTATGGTTCTTGGTAACAGAGTAGACTTAAATAACTTTTTCCTCATCCTCTACTGAAAATAAAGACTTAAGGGAGAAATGTCACTTATTAGAAGTGACTCACTGACATTGTGTTGAGAATCAGCTGGTAAGAATCCTAATGTACATTTTTAGGGTAGCTTTACATAGCATACTTTTAAGAAACATTGGTCTTTTCTTTCCCTAAAATGTCACAAATAGTAGGGAAAGGGAGAATCCTATCAGAAGTTGAGAGTGGAAACAAAAGAAATTCAAACTACTGGTGTTACCAAAAAGGATGAGGGAATATATAAGTCTTATCAGGTGCCAGACAAATTCTTATCTGTGTTTTAAGACTCCTGTAAGTTTTCTTCATCTCTGCAAACATTTAACTCCTCATTCAAGGAAAAATCTCAAGCTTCACAAGTTTCAGAATGCTGATGTAAAAAATTAACCTGCTTTTTTATATCAGCCTTTTTTTTTCCCCCTTTTTTATTTTAATTAGCTTTGAGCTATTGTTTTAGTCAGAACAGGCAGACAATATCTCTTCACTGTGGACAAAAGAAATTATTTTGGCAGTGAAAATAGCTTGAGAAACATCTATTTCTTATCATCTGGGAGGTATCTTTCTCTGAATAAATTCCTAGAAGTGTGGAGAAGACAGAGTCCCAATTTCACTCTGTATTGTTCAGGTTAAAAAAGATTTACGTAACACTGTCATTTTGTTGTGCCAGTTTGTAACGATTGATAAGACCCAATTTAGATAATTTCATTCTGTGCAGTGATTAAAATGTGTAAGCTTTGTAAATCATATCTGATAGATGCTTCTTCTACTAAGAAAAACACAATTCATTTCAGCCTACTTTTCAGGGCATGTTTATGTCCAGATGTATAAAAGTATTTAGAAATATTTATGATAATGAAAAACTTTTGAAAATGCACAGCTGTCCTACTTCTGTTGGAAATCATCATGAAAAGAGCTATTGAAGAGTTAAAACAATATCATAACTAATGCTGTTTCAATGCTGGATATTTTATTGCTTGTTTTCTGCTTTGCAGTGAGTGAAGCTTCCTTATTTGAAAAATAAAAATCTTGATGCATCTGTCTGGATTTATAAAGATGTCTTCTATATGCTGCACATATATGCTAAAGGCAGGTTACACATTTTGCATGTTTCCATTGCAGGTGGTCAAATCCTTTTCTGAGGTCTGGCCCAAAGGCACAGATCATCTGACCCATCTTGATATGACCAATCATGAAACATGACTATTTTAGTTTCAGCATGATGCCAACAACTGTAACAGCAGCTTAATCTGAAACAGCAATTAACCCTCAAGAAATGCCATGCTTGCTGTTGAGTTGATAGGGAGTCTGGAACCACTAGACTTCATACAGGCGCTTAAGGATCCTGAATTTAGTTTCTTTATGCATATCTAGGGATCTAGACACCTTTTTAAAGTGCTTTGTTGTGGAAATACACAGAAGAATATGTTGGATTGATCTCCTACACTACACCCCAGGTGGGAGCAAGCATCTGACTCAGTCTCTTGTCAGCTTGAAATGTTAAGTTTTGTAACATAGAATCTAAGATGTGTGACCTATAATGTAATACAGCCAAGTCATGTTTGGCACCATAGATACAATTATACATTAATTGCTCTCCTTTCTAATGTAAATATAATTTTGTGTGTAAACAAATTCTTCCTACCTCAGAATGCATGCGTGTGAATGCATACTTGCAGAGCATTTAAGACAGATCAGATTACTCTTAATCAATCCTCATTCATCACAATCATATGATTGGATAAAATCACTCTCATTCATCCTACAATGTTTCTGAAAGGAAGCAGTGCTTAAACTGATGCATAACAATCTCAGTGAAATTCATAATTTATTAGCTTGTGTCAATACATCAGGGGTTTTATTTGCCACTTCATTTTCAACAGGGTTGTCAAAACAAATTAGTTTTTAACTGTTTGCATCATGACAATATGTAATATTGATATACATTTAGTGTATATTTTTTTCTGAAATAATCTTGATTTCTAAATGTAAGAGGCATTTTTTTTTCTTCTTTTGAGATATTCTTGACCCCTCCTGTGATAAAAGTATATGCATTTTGATTTTCATTGACGTATTTACTGTGTTTTATAACAATAACATTTGGCCCTAAACTGGTAGGAGCAAGCCTGTGTTTCTTATTCATAGAGATTCTTAAATGATGAAATTTGAGATCACAGGTGAATCTTAGATATTCTATTAGTTAGGAGAACATCTTGTATCAGCAAGTGTCTGTACTACAAGAAATCCAGTGTGTATGGAATACCTATGTCCATTCTGCAGTTCAACTCTGCAGCCCTTGTCCGACATTGAACAAAGTGCTTAACATCTTTTTGCATTAGAGTGGTTTGTATACTGTTCTTATCACCATGGTTTTGGAACAGCTGCCAGTAAGACACTAAAAAAGTAATTATACATCTGTTTCTCGTCCTTTGAGGAGTGAGGACTGTGTGAGTGGAGTGTTTGCTTTGAAATTTTATATGCATATTTCTATAGGTTTAAATTAGAAGGGATAAAGTCAAAGACGTGACTTGTGCTAATAGCAAAGTTGTAAAGTTTGCCCCGAGAGTACATTTCCACATCTCAGACTCTCACTGAAAAAGTTGTTTAGCTTGAGTTCATCAGCATTATTGTAAAAGTTTAGTTGTATAAAGGAATGTCACTGTGGATGTTGGTCTCTCAGATCCTGAGGCAATACTGTGGTATTGAGACTTTATATATGAGAATTAGGAGCTTTCATTTTTATTCATAATTAGACAATAACCTAGTGTGAGAATGGAATGATTCTGATGGGTTCTGCATCTTTTAGATTTGTTCCAGTTTGCCTTGTATGGATATACTTATTTCTACACAGAAGATCCTTGTTTGTATCCCTTGTTATTATGAAAACTGTTTCTTGTTTTGTTTTGTTTTAAAATGTTACTTCCAGTGCCTGGCTCAACTATCTGTCTTTGCCAGACACAGACAACTACACGTTGACTGTATGCTTTCTAAAGAGCTCTCTTCTCTTCTTGCAGGAATTTACCAAATGCTTTGTATCAGAGCAAACCCAGGATGCACCCATGACTAAGTAGAATGTTTTGTTATGCTACTTCTCTTTTAATGATTTAATACTCTGCATTGTACCTCAGTGCACATCTTCCAGCTTGTTTTTTTCTGGGAGAGGAACCATTCAATTTTGGTCAGTGGTGTGGATAAAGGCATTGCAAGTGTGCCTGTTGGGAAGAGCTGCATCTTGAAAGAACCAAGGCAATACATGGAGGCACCCATAGATACTGCAGAGGCTCCCCTAGGTAAGGAAATATGTCACTGAGTGAAGTTTATCTTTCACCAGACTGGGACAGACTAGAAAAACAACACAAGAACAGTAGAAAGATTTACCTTTTTGTACTGTTTTGAGAGATATTATGGGAAGGACAGGACAGTAAAAGTTCAATGAAGAGATTGAGAACAAATATTTGGTTGAAGGGGCAGCTATCTGTTGATACTATAGCAGTCCCAGCTCTGCAGTCTGGCTTAAGTGCAATAACTCTAGCTGGCTCTTGAGTTGTTTTACAAGGGCAAAACTTACCTGAAGTTGTTATACTTGTCTAGAACAACTTGAAATTACATATAAATCAGAGTGACGACACAAGAAAACGTAAGAACTTTCCATTCATCTTCTGTTTTGCTTCTGTGGGTTGTCCAAGAAACCTGTGAGATAACTGCACAGTAATTAACATGAATATATTCCCATTTCAGGTGGGCTTCATTGCTGTTGTTATTTTCCTTCTCTGTGAGTGTAAGATGTTGCTAAGGTAGGAAACAAACTCACTTCCTTGGAGATTAGTGAGTTCTGTTCATAGCCTTTATATTGCTACTTCCCTTAACTCTCCCCTCTCTGACAACATTTGACTACCATGAAAATTCAATTCTATTGCAACAGATTTATAAATTAAACTATTACTTCAGCTACAAGACATGGCTTGGGTCTAGTAAATCCAAACGGACAAGGAGAGAAGTTTCAATCTGTGTGATGATTGGTAGAAAAATAAAAGCAATTAAATTTTATCATTTTCTGTGTCTTGATGAAGACAGCTAGTGTCATAGAGAAGTGAAAGTCAGGCAGACTTCCCTCAGGAGAGAAATTTGGACACGTGCTAAATGTTAAATGAGCATCAGCTCTGAAAGAGGCCCATTCAGCCATGTGCTGAGGGCACAGTCCTGCTCAGAGCTCTGAAGTGCAGAGGCAGCTGATCCACCAAGTTGCCAGGGACAGCCCTAGAGCAGATACTTGTCCTAGCTGGCCTCAGCATCAGGAGCAGGGTCTTGAGTGCCCAAAGGAGGAGAGAAAGCCAGCTTGAAAGTCTCAAGCTCCCTTTTTGACTGGTGCGTTGAGTGTATTTCTGAAGATGTAGTATTTATTAACAGTCTTTCTCAAATCATCAACTGTTCTTCTTAGAAACTGCAGTGAAAAGAGTAATTTTGAAATTCCAGCAACTATCTGTGCATAAGTAAAAGCTGCACTGAACTCATCCCTACTTCTTTTGTAAATCTTCTTTTAAAACACACTCTGACAGTCAGTGCAATGTCTTTTGTGCTTCTCCACACACCACCACTTTCTCATTAATGAAAAAGATCAAAACTAGGGGGTGGGGGTCACTATCTTGCTTTTTCTTTTGTTGAAGATAGTTTAATGGTTCTGTGTAGTATCACAGTCAGGTTTTTCACACTTAGCACTTTGTTATTCCTTGTGATACTGTGTTTGCCAATAGCTCAGGCAATAGAGAGAGGCTGTAATAGTGACTTTTGGCAGAACAAACATATCTGAAATGATAGAGATGTTTTCTCTTATCTTATGGTTGCAATTATTTGCTGTGGTCCTTTCATACTGTTTTTAACACCCTAGTATCTGATAAAAATGTTTTTGTTTTTTTCTGAGAATTTCTCTTAGCCTCTTTTCTATTCCTCTATATTTGCAGTCACAATAATTCTCTGTCTTTTCATTATTTCTTCTCTTTCAATAGATACCATGCATTTGTAGATATAAACAACTGTGATAATCATTGGTTTCTGTTACTTTAAATTATGCTAGCATAATTTAACTCAGACATAACTCAGACATAAGATTGATTCATAAAACTTTGAGCACATCCATTTCTTAAGGGGAAAATATAGAATTTGCTGCTGGTGTGTACATATTTTACTTGCCTAAAAAAAATATAATGAATTGGGGGATCTTCCTCTCTTAGAGTGGTTCCTGATATTAGTTCTAATTTACCCTTATGTCCAGATTCTTCATGGTACACTATTCCAGCTGATGGCACTCCTTCAGTAAAAAAACCCCAAAACCCTCCCTTGAGAACCAAACAACCCCAACACCTGCATTCTATACCACTTTTTAGCTCTTATGCACCACAAAACACTAAGAGGTATTTTGGCTTTCACATCTCTTAGGGGGGGCCTCACAGTTGCTGGGTTTTATAAATGGGATGATCAAAAGGAGAAGAGCAGTTATAAAAATCAATCAGTTCAAAATACCTCACTGTTTTATTATCTTTTATTCAGTTACCTTGTCTCCATTTTTCCTTCCTTGCTTCCTTACTTCCTTCCTTCTCTAAATCCAGTCAATATGTTACCTGAGACTCATTCCTCTAGTTCCATACTGGTTTCTATCATCAAGTCTCACAGCTTTCTCCTATGCAAACGTTTCTGAAAACGTCTTTCTAAAAGTACCTCAGAATTAGAATTGAAAGCCATCCTGACTTGTCACAAACTGCTAAATGCTCAACCTTTTCTTATAGGGCCTTAAGCCCAAATATAAGTAGCAGGTGAAGTGCTGAATTCTAGAAGGTGCTACGAGAACACAAAAGCAGTACAGAAAAAGCACAGGAAAACAAAAATATAAATAAGAACTTCCATTCTCTACCATCAGGACAGGGCATGTGGGTAAATATTCAAGAGCATAGGAAAAATGGTAACTATTCTGTCCCTTCGTGTGGCCGGCATCTTGCTGGGAGATGTGACCCCTTGCCAGCTCACGGGAAAGAAGACAAGCAGATACCAAGGATGCTCTAATAGCCATGCAGAAATCTTCCAGGACAGCTGAGCAGCTGTGCGGGAATTCCCCAGCAGACACACTGGAGTTTTATCTCTGCAGTAGCCTTCATCCTGAGGAGCTGAAAACTATGCAGAAGTAACTGAAGAGTATAAAGTGAAAGAGTGAAAGGGCATGATGAGTGTTATGCAGTTCCCAAGAAGGGATCCAGTCTAAATGCCACAGTAAAACCATCCTCCGCACACATGCTGGCTAGAGCAACTCCTGAAGGGAAGTAGAATTTTGGGGATCTTTTTGTTTGAAGGGGGAACTCACTTTACCCTGGATTGTCGCCTGTTCCTGCTGCTGCAACTAAAGCATGTCTTTCACATTAATCTGGGCTGTTCTAAGTATAAGAGGTGTGGATTAAAGCCTCATTCATATCCATCTAAATAAATAGAACTGTCATTTTTATCAGCTTGTGTTGATCAGCCCCTCTCCCTCTGCCTTGTCTTCTTTCCAGGAGTGATTTTTAGGGTGAAATAAATCAACATAATTCTCAAGTGTAGTCCTCCACATTTAGCATAGCCATTTCACATAGATTTAATGCAGAGGTTTCACCTGATATATGCTCTATTCTCACCAGATATTGAAGGCTGCAAATCTCCCATGGATTTGCAGTTATTTTAAAACCAAAAAGAAAGCAAAAGTGAGGAGTTCTCCTACCTGGAGCACACTTTCCTACCTATGGACATGATGTAGGCATTCTGCTTGATTTTATAAAGTGCTGATCAGCAAGGGGTTTTGATGGAGTTTTGGGAAGGGGCCATGATGCACCAAAAAGTCCCATCAGAAGGCCCACACTGTAGCTTCAGCCTTGGAGCATGGGTTCAGCAGGAAATGTTCTTGTAAGCAGAGATTTAAAAAAGCCCAGACATCAGAAGCAGTAGCAATGTAACTTAGCATTGCTCAGAAACCAGAAAACTGAGAAATCTATCTAATGCCTACCTCAAAACAAGGATCACAGTAGAGTATGACATGATTCTCTCTCAAGCACTGCAGGAGAGAAAATAAAAGCAATCAATGGCAGCGTATAATATGAACAGGTCTGTAATGTCACTTGATGCATCTAGGGAGTTTTTCAAAGTCTGCCATATTCCAGATAAGCACATTATAGGCTGCAAGTGTTTTATTTCAAGTATTGCTAGACGGACAACCAAAAACATCTGCGACATAAGCCCAAAAGGAAACAGACTGTACAAAACATATATAGAATTTGAAAAGACAAATTTTAGTTTTTAGAAAAACTGAGGAACTGGCACTGGCAATAAGGCTAAGAATTGTAATAAAAATCAAGGTTTAACATTGAGAGGTTTCCGATCTTTAAAAAAGCTTGTTCTGATACTGTTCATGAATACAGCATAGATTGCAGGATATATATGGGGATCCTATGAACAAATGACAATAAAGAGATAAATTATGAAAGCAGTTGGGAGTAAATCTTTATTAAGGAGCATCACAGATTATGTGAGAAAAATAAAAAGATAAAAAGAGAAGAATGATCAGTATAATTGTAACGTCCATTGGCTTTGTTTGCTTTGCATAAGCTTTGATTCTCCCATTTTTGTCGTCAAAACCTGCAGCACCACAAGGTGGCAGCAAAAAATTAGTTATTGCATAATTTTTGACACCTGGTTATGTAAACAATAAATACACCTATTGTCCCAATGCTGAATTTATGCAAATATCAAACCAATCTCATCTGTTATAAAAATGACACATAGGGTCAAGTTCTAACATTTACATGAAATAAACATGAGCATTAGTCATCAATTAAATCATCTTAAGTCAGGAATTATGATTTTAAATTTGCAATGCATGCAAAGTTGTTTGTAGTATGAAATGCTTCAAATATTTAGAACAACCAACCATTTCTTTTCCACCTGGCAACCAAAGTACTTGAAATGAGACAGAAGGTTTGGAACGTTAGCCCCATTTAATTCACCTTATGATACAGAAAAACAAAAATGAAAATGAGTACAGATTGTGACAAATCTGTTTGCTTCCATCAAGTGCAGCAGAGCCTCGTGCCAGGGAGAGTTCTCTGCTCAGCCAGTTAGTGGTACAATCGGCCTCTTCAGGAATAAGTGAGCATCTCAAACCCTGCCTCTGGCAGAGGCAGTTGGGATTCATTCAATGCATTTCATGTAAGAATCAGCTCCTAAAATGTTATTGGATATAAGTGATTGCCCAAGCAGAAGGACATGGCAAGGGTCACACTGCAGAGGATTTTTTGCTGAGATCAGCCAGAATTTCCTCTTGTAGCTTCTTTGTTGAGTGCACAAGTGTCGACTCATCCATCATTTCATTTTTTCAATGCCTAGTAAGGTCTAGTAGCCGAGAGTAGTGTGAGGAGGGACCCGACTTTTCCAAATCTCAGTCTTAAATGTAGCTGCCCTCTGCTGCCCTGTAAGGACAGAGTTGGGTAAAGAATCACACTTACAGCCAGAAATGTGCTTGGTGGCATGCACAAGTAGGTGCTTGCCAGTTTCACATCAAGGGAACATAACATCAGATTCTCATGTTTTAGTTATAATTTTCAGAGCCTAGGCTATACCATTTGCTAAATATTACTTCTGTTTTTGCCAAAGAGACGTTTTCACGTCACACAATTACAGAATGGTGTGCTTCCTCTAAGGATACCATAGCATTCCAAGAAGTTGTTCCACATTTCTATCTCTGTATTTGTCAGATAAATTATTCAAAGTTTAAAAACTCTTTACATGTACTAAAATTTAGCTTGAAATTACCTTCTATGGAAAAACTCATTATTTAGAGAGAGCTATAAAGACTGTATTTCCCAGAAGCCTTTTAAGAGACAGAAGAGGTCTAGTCCCCATCCTGCTCGCATCAGCATGGAGATCTGTAGTCCTTTTATGGAGTTTAGATCAGATCTGACAAGTGCAGGCAATTTTAGTGGTTCTGAAGAGCTGTTCTGATCCTGTTGGTATGTTCCTGACAGGTTACCAAATGAGTCAGGTGCTTGTCTGCCCCGCCACAGCGCCGCTGCTGCACCACCACCTTTGCAGGGACCCACAGAGCTGCTTCCCCTGCAGCTGCTACCACTGCCAGTGACACAGAGCCTTTGGACCTCCTACAGGGTGTGCAGGTCTGCATTAGACCCCTCGGCATGAGGCTGGCTCCATAGGCAGGAAAGCTGGAGCCACAGGCACTGCAGATGCTGCCAGCACCAGATCACAAGGATAGATCAGGAAGACAACCAGTGCACCAGCTTCTCCGAGGAGGGTTTCTGCTTTGATCTATAGGAACAAGAGAATTATTTTCTGAAATTAAGGATGACAGAATGTCCTGTGGCAGAGCAAACCAAGATAAATAAACCTGAACAGAAGAAAAGCTGTTCAAAAGGTGTTCAACACTACACTGTATTTTTTACACTGCCATGCTCAGAAAACAAATGAAAATTATATGGATAAAGGGTTAGAGGGCTTAATTCTCCTTCTTTTCAAAGTTTACACTGCAATATGGGTAAGGTGATGGGGGTGGAAGAAGGGGGGGTCAGTAAGAGGGGAAGTTCAAATGTGCTCCAAGGAACTGCCTTGGAAATTTTTCAAAGATAATTCCCAAAACTACAAGGCCTTAAACAAAAGTATTTTCCTTTGTATTTGAATTGTAAGCAGAGAGATTAGAACTTGCATGTCCTGAAGCTGCTTTCATTTAATGATGGCATAATACAGAATAAGATTTTGAATAAAGAATTAAGAATAAGAGTAAGAGTAAGAGTAAGAATAAGAATAAGAATAAGAATAAGAATAAGAATAAGAATAAGAATAAGAATAAGAATAAGAATAAGAATAAGAATAAGAATAAGAATAAGAATAAGAATGGCTTGGGTTTGTTTCCTAAAAGTCACACACCAGGGCTGGACTGCTGACTGGAACCTCCCATGAAGCTGATACACACCAGGGGTGGTTTCTGAGAGGGCAAAGGGGCACAGAGACCTCAGTACAGCCAGTGTTCCTGATTCAGTCATTGCAGTGCAGGGAAACCTTGCAGAGGAAAGCAGAACTGAAGGAGTGCAGGAAGGGAGAAAAAACTGGTGAAACAACTGTACTTAAGGGGTCTGAGGTTTTACCACAAGCAGGTAGTGGAGGACTATTGAGGCAGAACTGGAGGTTGCAGAATCGATTCCACAAGTGCTGAAGTCACCTTTAAACTAGTTTTCAATTTCCCTTTCCTCCTTGCAGAGTCAGACAGGTGGTGACTCTCTCTTCCATGTGCTCATCTGTGCCAACATAGATCTGTGCTCCTCTAAACTATGGTCTGCAGGTGAGTTGTACTGCATACAGTGTACTGGAAAATCTACTTCTATAGTTTCATATTTGATCAGGATTTTTTAGCACATTTTGTGAACAGCTTCCAGTGCAACCCCACGAACCCAAGATTACCACTGATGCCTTTGATTCCTGTAGGCATAATCTGAAAAACAAAAAAATAAACAGGATTTGGATTCTATTATAAAAATGACAACTTCTTTCAGTTAGGGTGTGCTGAAGTGAGAAGCTTTTCATCTTAATAGTCAGAAGCTCTTCCATGTAATATTTATAAAGGATGTTATTTAGGCTATTCTGTACTCCCAGATGAGAGGTGCTTGAAAAAAAAATTAAAAGTAATTATGTGCATTGTCACCAGGCATTTGGGAACATATTATGTGATGGGAAAGACAGAAAATGTGACTTAACCCTAGAATATCTGGTCTTTTTTACTGGCATGAATGACACTTTATAAGACTAAGAAAATTTGGGATGGAAGATAAATTAAGGGATAAATGAAAGATGATGGCAATTTATATATGTTCTAGGAAACAACATACAATTTTCAGTGCTAATATCTTCTCAAAGGCATAATTTTAGTAATGATGAAAGATTACATTAGTAGCTCTTTAAAATAATATTTTTTTAAATACTACTTCCAGGCATTTCAAAATGCTTCTTGCCCCCTGGAAATTTTAATGTCAATTGGATTCTTTCACACAAAATTTTGTAACTTCTACCTGACCCAGATCTGCCTCCATGCAGTGCTGGGAAAAATCAAGGAAGATCAGAAGCAGATGTCTGTTGTGGTACCAGTGAGCAGCTCAGCCCACAGCCTGTTGCTCACTTCCCTCTGGTGGGATGGGGAGGAGAATCACAAGAGTAAAACTGAGAAATTAATGAAAAAGCAGAAGATGCATACTCAAGCAAAGCAAAATAACTAATTAATTCTCTACTTATGTGCAGGCAGACATTCAGCTTTCTCCAGAAAATCAGAGCTCTATCAACTGTACCAGTTACTTAGGAAGGCAGATATCATAACTCCAAACATACCCCCTTCATCCCTTTCTCCTCACTTTTTTTTTTGGTTTGTTTTTTTTTTTTTTTTTTTTTTTTTTTTTAAATGCTAAGCACAGTATTTTATGTTGTGGAATATCCTGTTGGTCAGCTGGGGTAAACTATCCCAGCTGTCCTCTCCCAGCTACTTCTATCCCAGCCTTCTGGATGTCAGGAGAAGCAGAAAAGGCCTTCCCCCTGTGTCAGCACTGCCCAGCTAACACATCCCCGTGCTTTGGTCACATATCCAGAGCAGCATGACAGAAGCCACCACAAATTAAAATAACTATATGTCAGCCAACCCCTCTACAATGTGACAGGATATAATAATGTTCTTAATATTTACGACTGTTGCAGGTTCAGAGTGCTGTAGACAAAACCAACCAGTGCTACAAGTCAGGAGTAGCTTCAGCTGTGACTCTGTAGGTGCTTTCAAATGCTTGTCTTTCAAGACACATATTTCATGGTTGTTTATAAGCATTCCTCTGGCTCTCTGAATCTCCTGTGCAGGACTTTCTGGTTCTGGTAGCTTCATGATACACCTGAAGATGTAAAAAGCCAGCGGGGGTGGATGTCATCACTTTAGCACATGACCAGCTGGTGGGTTCATGCTGCCCAGTTGGTCCAAAGAGGCTCAGGAATCTCCCCATGGCTTCTCCCCATGCACTGCATGTAGCACCATGCAATGTACATTGCACAAGTGAGCAGGGAGTGGCATGTATTTTTTCTGTCCTGGCTTTTGACTGTAACCAAACCAAGTTTCAGACAAGCAAAGCAACATCAAACATATGGAGATGGAAAGGACTGAAGCCATTTCTGCTATGAGCTGTTTAGCTAGAGATAGCTTGAAAATACATCAGACTATGCTAGGACCAGATTGTCCACTTCTGTCAGAACAAGAGTGCTATTTACTGGGAAGTTTATTTGTCCAGGTTAATTGCTAGACAAACTTTGAGATGAAAGATAAATTACATTTATCCCAGCAAAACACAGGGTAGATACTTGACTGTAAAACTGGAAACAAAGAAAAGACAGAAGAGAAGGGGGGGAAAAAAAAACAAAGCAAAATAACTGAACCAAACCAAAAACCCCAAAACAAAGCAACTCCCCAACCAAAAAGTAAATAAAAAAAACCCAACTGCCCCCTCAAAAAACCATACACTAAAACCCCCCAACCCCAACAATAACAAAAAAGATAAATAAGAAATAAAATAGAAGAAAAATAAGTGGAAGAAAAAATAAAATGAAGTGCCTGTCAGTTCTGACCTGAGATGATAGCTTGGTTCTTCAGATTCCCTTCAGGATCCTTTTCCAAGCCATCACTCAGATTTTTGGTTGAGGAGACCTTCCAGCAAGAACTTCTCTGTCACAATGTTACAACTGAGAACTGAAGGTTTCTTTTCATTAAAATTCTTATTTATATTACTGTTCAATACATAACCAGGGGTACAAAGGAGCAGCTACCAGTGCCCCAGTGCTCCCTGTTCTTGATATACAACCTGCTGAGAGTATTCCAGTTTCAAGCTATTTCATTCTTCTCCTCCTGTCTCAATCAGAAAAGTTATTCTTTGGTTATAAGTGCCACTAGCAACACATAGAAAAGAGTGCCAAGTTTGTTTTCATGGCCACACAGTCTGGCTCTGGCAAATGCATAGTCTCCAACGCAAACACACAAAGGGTATTTCCTTCATTAGAGTCCATCCATCCATCATGCTGGCTAAGCTAACCTATTCTTTGCAGCTCAGATAATACCTTTAGCTTGTTATGGAATTTCAGTAATTACATAATTTGCAAGACAGGTTATATCTAACCACCTCATTCATGCCACAGTAATCAGCTTGCACACCAAATTCACAGACAACTGTAATTTATAACTGTACTAGAGAGTGAGAGGACTTAGATTTTTATACTATGTTTGGCTTAGGGGGTACCCAAACCACTTTCATATACCCACCCTAAAGAAATGGTGTGGGTAGCAACATATTTCAAGTACTCCAGATGCACAAGAAATACATGATGAAAGGAATCTCCTTATGTGGAATCACAACTTTCTTGAGTGCACTCGTTTGCAAGAAAATTGGAGCTACTGTTGTCCTTGTGTGCCCTTTCTGTATAGCATCACTCTCACATCTTGTTTGGGATTTTTTTAATGAAAAATAAATTCATGAGTATAATCTGGTTAAGAGATATCGTCCACTTTGAGTGGTTACCTGTTCTGCCTGACTACTGGGAATCTAGGATCTAATGGTCCATTGGAAATCAGTTTATACAGCATCAGAGGAACAGCTTGCTTGAGTGGTCCTAAGATTAGGGTAAGAATATTTTCCTTAGCAAAGTTCAAGCCTGTAATGGTGGCTGTGAAGTTGTCTACTCTAACCCAGAGTAACATATGATTAAATCTGAATGAAAACTTATTTGCAGTTTCTTCATCTGACTGGATATTCCCCAGTGTTGTTAGAAACAGTAAGCAGATGTTCCCTGTTCACCATCTCTGTCTTTAATGATCTGATAGTCTTTTAATGTATCTTTCTCTATTCATCCTTATTCCCTCCTTTTAAAACCAAATTATCAAATTAATGGAGCTCCTCTCAGATGGAAACCACCCTATAGGCTGCATGACCCTTTTTACCCTCTTCTGTGCAGTCCTTTGTTTCATTTATAGCTTGCCCAGATTTTTTTTTTTTAAAGATTCTTTGCAGCTGTGTTCAGCTGTCACTGAAAGCTTATAATTTGATTTCAGTGTAAGTTTTTGTGGCAAGCTGTCAAACTACAGTTTAACAGGTATCCATCAGAAGTGGGGCACATGCAAATTGTCTTCTGAGACTGTCCCAAATTCAAACATTGTGAAAAAATTACTATCCACACAGTGAACTGAAAGCACAGTTCCAGACATACCTTAAGGCCAGTATCATCACCATTGACACATTAATATTTTACCAGTAAGGTCATTCACTAGTAAGCTCCTGGGTCATCATCTAGCTCTATGCAACATCTTGAAAATCCTTTGGATGTAAAGAAAGCAAACTGGGAACACACTATGTTCCTGAAACTGCTTTTCCAGTGAGATGTAGACTTATCTACACTGCAGAAGGTCCCTGCTGGGTATGTGCTTGTCATGATTATCCATTATTAACACAGAAGCAGGTTGCTATGTACCAATGCTTCAGCAAAAGTGGATTGAGCTCTATATTACTATCCACTGATTTGGCAAATAAACTTCCATTCAGCTCACAAAGGAAAGTTCTACCTAACTTAAAAAAAAACCAAAAAAAACACCAAAAAAAACAACAAACTTATCCGCTGCCACAATGAAGTGAAATTAAAAATAGTCTCATCAAGAGAATAAAAAAAATTTTTAAGATAAAAATATGAAAATTTGGCAATTAAGTGTTCCCAATCTAGTAAAAAAATAAAAGACACTTTGAAATAGTTCTGGTAAAAAAATGGGCCAGTCTACTGCTGGTGGAATAGAAATTACCCCATAGAAGGGAAAGGATGACAATTCATGTGAAGTGATAATCATACTGTGCTAAGTAATTGTAGTCCATATTTGGGTTCTTGCATGTGCTATTTATGATCTCCGTGTTGCCAGCTTAAGAAATTTAGTGTGACACAAATACAGTGAGTAGAACACAAGGGTCAGGATAGTCTCATGTCCAATGATGAAGACGGAGAAACAGCCCACTAATAATGTGTTTTCTGACTTCCTCCATCCAGGATCTCCTGGGCAGACCTTTGAGCTGCTAGTAACACAGGTTATGGGATGTTCACTCTTCTACCTCAGGCATTCACCATGGGTTGAAAGGACTGAAGTGTCACTCAGAATTTTCTTAGCCTTCTGATGTTTCATATTGGAGTCAGAGTTTCTCACTTTCCTATACCTTTTAACATAAACAAAGAATTGTTTTTTGTAAATATGGCCAGTGTTTGCATTCCTTCAAATGGGAGGAAAATGTGATTGATAGTCTGATTGACCAATGTGGTTGAGAGGTGGGAATTTCACCTTCCAATCCATTGTCACCTTGATAAAAGTATATATTTAGAAATTAATAAACAAAGGCCTCTTTTTCGGCTCAGCGCTGCATCTCAAAAGATTCCAGGTCTCTGTGTGATCATTTCGTGTCCGACTGCATCACTGAAGGTTTAAATTCTTCCTAAAATTTTGCTCCTTTTCTCTAAAAGAGTTAAGCCAGGCAGTTTTGAGAAAGGTGAGTATTTTTTTCTTTATTCTCCAAGTGGCTTGCAGTTAAAGTGGCACAAAGGATATGACACCTATGTTGAGATGACTGACACGGACAATTTATTTATATTTGGTAACAGGATAAATTTTATAATAACATAAAATTGCCTGAGGTAAAAATTAAAAAGCTATCAACAAAGCATGGTAATTTAATGCTAATGTTAGACTAAACCAGGCCCATGAATTTTGGAGTTATTAATTTTTATTTGCTGTAATGACAACAGTAGAATCAGGAAGATGAAGTCAATAATTTATTTTCTTGCTAGAGCATGGATGAAAATGGCAGTAGGTCCTGAAGACACCTGCAGAAGATTTAAACCTATGTATGATGCCAGCAGAGTTTCTGAAACCATACATCTTTTAAACATGTAAATAATCAGCAACTGCAAATCAGAGTTTAACACTACTATCAGGATTCCACTAAACACTCCTGAAATAATTGTTTCTGTACAGGCAAATGCACCTCAAGCTGAATGGATAACCAACAACTGAAAAAAAAGAATGGACCATATTCTCATGAAAACATTAGAATGGTTGTAGACCAAGGAGAAAGAGAAGTACATAGAGAGGAAATGACTGGCAAGGACATGAAAAGAAATATGGATCAAAGGCAGTAGCCCACATGTTTATACTCTAGTTTCCTCAGGTGTTATCTGGACAGCTAGCTCTGAATGGTCATAAAATAAAGGAAGACTTGCTTTGGGGTAGAGAAGCTAACAGTTCAGTTAATCAGGAAATATGATGCCGAATGAAGAGTAAGTTCTTGTGCAGAGCACTCAGTAAAACTCCATTCTCCAGAATTTTACTCTTTGAACTCTGAACCTGCTTTGATGACATTTCAGACAGAGTGGATGAAGACTGCTGCATAAGCCCATGTTTTCAGGACTGCTGACACAGGAGATACAGACCTCCCACCTTTGGTTCTGCTGGGCGAGGAGGACCCAAAGCTTGCCCCTTGTCTGCTCAGACACACACAGTGACACAGAGGCCACTGTCACCAGGCTGGCACTCACAGGCAGGAGACAGATATGGCCTGGAATTCACTCTTAGAGATATTGGCACAAGGGAGTAAGGTGGCTTGCTTTTTGTGGGCCAGAGGGGGATGACCTGCCTGAAGTGGCACCTGATCAAAGGGAAGTCCTTATCTTTTGTACCTAATCATGAAGCCTGAGATTTAATCCCAAGAGATTAAATCATGATTATGATGATTTGTTATCCTTGTGTGATATCAGTTAGATTTTTTTCCTGAGACTAATCAGTGATTTCAAGTTATTTCTTCCATTAAAAGATCTTTATATTGTTATTGTAGCAAAAGAACAAACTAGAATTGCATTAATACATTAATAAAAATTTCTAACTCTATTCTGCCTAAGTTAGAAAGAGAGCTGTGAAGTATTTTCCAATATAAAAAGAAAAAAAGATAAAAAAAAAGGACTTTGGGGGCCAAATAAAGAAAAAAAGTAAATTAAAAGAAGTGAGATCAGCTCATAGGATAATGTCCTTGTGGAAAAAAGTAAATAAATTTTCTACAAATGACAAAATGGATTCTTCTGGAGAATTATTTAAATATAACTTTTTCTATGGGTTATCAAAGAGTTAAAGCCAAGTAGAGTGAAGAGGGAACCCAAAGAATTAAAATTCAAAGTCAACAATACTATTTATCACCAAGCTACCGAATGATTTTTTTTATAGTCTTTTATGGTGTGGATACAATGAATTCTGCCCTAATGCTGGGACAGTTAATAGTGAAAAGCATAATTACAGAGAGCAAAATCAGTAATATGCTTAATTCAGGAAAGACAAATTCCTGTTGATGATAGCTTCTCAGATACATTTTATTTACATTTTAGAAAACATCTACTCATATTACAAGTTAACAAGTTAACTATGATTATCTGTGCCCTTCTGCTAGTGAAAAGCACATTCAGGGTTCTGCATAGTAGAATAATATCTCTGATAGGACTTTCCTCTCATGATTTTCCTGTCTGTGTCTCTAATAAATAGATTATTGATGTTAATGAACCCATGCTTTATCAAACTGCTCAACAGACTATGCTGTTACGTGCTTATTCTGTATTGACATGAACTTTTCATATTGATTGACTCTCAGGACTCATTTCCTCATAATGTTTTTCATTTCCATATGAAAATGTGACAGCGCTTGACTTAAAATTTCATTTCAAAGGAGAAAAAAAATCTGAAATTGTAACCCTACATTTGTGAGGCAGTTAAGGCCAAAGGTAACTTAGATTTGACTTCTAGATAAGGCAACATTATCTTTCTTGTAAGAGTGGTACCTAGATGGTTTGGAATAGCAGAGGTAGGATCCAGTTGTCCTTGTTCTTTTGCTGACCTCCTCATCGTTTTCAGCTGCCAGATGAAAAAAGGTCCTCCATGAATCTGACTCTCTGTGGTGTCCCATTTAAATTCCAGCGGATATGTAGGCAGCAGGAAGCCCTCCCTAACACCCACAAGCATCAGTAACTTTGCTGGGTGCCTATGCATGAGCAAATTGACATCCCAGACTGCACACCTGAGCCAGCCTCAGGAGCTGACTGGCTGCCAGGGATCTGCTTTAAGATGATCTGATAAAGTAGGTCTATGTTACCTAAAGGACTTCTGTAAGATCATGTGAGATTAACAACATCACTTAGCAACACATCACTTAACAGCTGTAAAGAGGTGGAAATATTTTTCCAGCATTTTGTCTTTCACACAGCTTCCTTCTCTGGCTGTCTACGTGCCTGGCTTTAACTGCTGTGCTTAACTTGTCTGAGACTGATCTCTCTGGTGCTAATGGTCATACATAAAGCAAATATCCTTCCGAGGATTAAATCACTTTAATTCTAGAATGTTTTTCCACTTAGAAAAAAAGAATAATGAACTCTTTGTGTTTTGCAAACCAAATTTTTATTTTATAAGATCAAGTTTTGAGCTGGTTCACAGCAAAAACTCTAGGGACATTGTAACACTTATTCATAAGTATTTAATACCTAGTTTGTCTATTTTAAAGTAAATTATCCATGATGTCTAATCTGAAAATGCTCTGAGATTTCCAATCCCATAATGATCAGGTAGAAAAATTGTGCAATTTAGTTTAAAACATGCATCTCTCATGCAAGTTTTTTTAAGGTTTCAGTTAGAAAAATAGTTTGTGGTTCTTTACATAATCAATCCATATGGAAACTTATTTTGTATTGCACCTTGCTACAAAATCCTTTCTTTCAATGTCACTAGGGTTTTCATAACTTCTTTCTAAACCAATCAGTCTGTTCTGTTTGTGCACTTGCTAGTGAGATGCAAAATCAATTACAAAAATGACCCTTTAGTGTTTCCTTTGACTTCACCTTTATTTTGCCATCAGCCAAGGGTAGTGCCCCATGATTCCACAAGGGCAGCTGAGATTTACCTCTTTAGGTCAACAATGTCCTGTGACAGCATCTTCACTCTGTTTGTTTAGCAACAGGGAAATACCCATTAGCATAACTGTTTTGATTCCGAAACTAAGATTTTAAAATTTCCTTTGTCTTTGTTTAGGGTAACAATTCAATGTCTATGTCAGTGAATGGGTGCTGATCTCAGGTTCAGCCAACTGAACAAGGTGCTCAGAGGAAAACTTCCAGACATGAGAAATTGCTGGGTGTGCTGGATATCTGTGAGAAGCTGAGAGAAGATAGTGAGAAGTGCTGAGAGAAGTGCCATGAGCACTGGCTGGACTTCACAAGTTGCTAAAGACAAGGTGTATGAGATGGCCAGACTTTACAAATAACTGAAGGGGAGCAGAATGTTCAAAAGCTGAGCAACACCTGGAAAACTGGCACAGGGATACATTGCAGAGCCAAGATTATCCAAGAAATACTTGACGCAGGTGTGGAGGTAGCAAAGCTGAGACCAGTAGGCAAAACATAATTGGGCCAGTTTGTTAATTTGGTAAAAGGTCGGGGCTGACGAAAGAAGGTACAATGAAAATAAGAGTCAAGAAATGAGAAAAAATGTAATAAGTTGTGTATAAAACATGCACCTGCTGCTGTTTAGGGCCTGATCACTGCAGCTGCACAAGGACCATAAATCAAGCTCAGACCATGTAATGTAAGTGAAATCTACTTCTATACCATGGAGAGCATACGGGAGCAGGGAACTTTCCCTGGGTAACTGGAAGAACCAGGACATGCAGATGGAGTGTTGTTATATCACCATGTCCGTGTCCTTTCAAAGGTGACAGCTCTGGCAATTACCCAGCTGTTACCTTGTAATATTTTTATTTGAAAATAAAATAAAGAGGCAGTATAAAGGATCTACTGATGATGTGAATGCCTTCCAGTTACTGCTAAAATCATACAGGTGAGACTGTGACTCACAATCAAAGCTATGATATAAATAAGAGGTAGCAGAAGGAGAGTTTTTGCTAATGTGCAGCTGTAGGTTCTGGTTTTGGCAGTAGTGGGCTTTAGGGACTTCTGTTCTGAGGCTGTTTGTTTGCTCTCCAGAAAGATTATGGTGCAGTGGAGTGTAGCTTTGAACAGATAGGAGAAATACTCATCAAAATCTTCTGCTCTATTTTTAACGTGTGGAGGAGGAGGAGGAAGAAAATTAAATATTACTTCACAGTGATGCACTATTTTCTACGCCAATATTGACTAAATATAGTGCTGAACAGAGGTTATTATATTTGGATTATTTTGGGATTATTTTTCTAGTATCCTTAAATAGCTGAGTGAGGATGTCTCTAGGCTATTAATATTTATTAGTTAATACACACAGTAGACAAGTTTTAGAGGCCTGAAAGAAGTCATGACTATTACCTGCTGAAAAAAAAAGAATGTCATAAATGAAAAACTAGCTTGCACTATGAACAGTAATGTGTAGAAGATGAACAAATATGTATGACTGTGTTCATAACTGAAATTTTCAACTCTCAGACAGAAGCCTGCTCCCAGCCACTGCAACTTGTTCAAGCTAGTTGGGAAATTCGATGGTATCTGGACTAAACCAAAGTGTCACATCCTAAATGTTTTAATTAATAAGAAGACATGAAACAGAACCCAGCCAGGGGGCTGGTCTCACACTGTGCCTAGACTAAGCATACACTCTTTAGATTGGAGGAAAATCAAGGGCTTAGAATTCTGTAAAGGCAAAGTGGTGTTGAAAAGAAGGGTTCCCAGAGAAAAACGGTCTTGGAGGGAAAGAAAGCCAGAAAGGATGTGGTGAAGATCCTGGAAACAGGGAAGGATCCCAAGATTTGACAGCTACATGGGGACAAATGCTGTGGGATACCCAGGAACTCTGGTCAATAATCCTTGAGAGAGGTAAGGGTGAGAAGCAGCATGGTGGGAACTAACTTGGTTTTCTGCCCCGGCAGCAATCTTCCTGGTGGGAAAGGAAGTCAACACCTAAGAAAATGCTGTGGGAACAAGCAAGTGCAGTGTAAGCGTAGCATAATCAAGTAGGTCAAGGACTCTGATCTCAGGGGTTCTTAATTGCTCTCCAGTATCTACATACACTGTGGCTTGTCATTTATTCTATCCTGCCAGTGTCAATAACCCAAGATGTTTTAAGTCTATTCCCATGATCACTTCCCTGGGAAAAAAAAACAAACAAACAAACATAAAATGAATGCTAGAAGATTCAAATCCTTAAACTATGATAGGACCATAACATGATCAATTTCTGTTAAAACAGTTTACTGAAAATAGATTATGTCAAAACAATTTGATACCTATTGATAAAAGAATTAGTGTCAATGTAACATAATCCTTGATTGGTTTTGACTTTATGCTGTCTGACATTTCCACTAAAAAAAAAAAAATCATACAATCAACAAGACATGTTGATTGTATGACTTGTATTATTGTCTAGCTGACAGATGCCAAATGCCATCAGCAATGAAGATTCATCATCACACTGGTGGGTTTCTAGTGAAGCTTTGTGGAAATCAGCTCTTGTCCTGTGCTGTTTAATATTTTTCTTTCATCTGTATCCTAAAAGAAAATAATTTAAAATCTTAGTTTCTGCAGGTAAATGACAAAACTCTTGGAGGAATGATAAATAATAAAATAGAGAAGTGTTCTGTAGCCTTTGAAAGAGAACTGCAAGAAAGAAATCATGAACGGATAAAATACCAATAAAATGGTGGGTGCTGCAAAGGGCACATGTACATCTTGTGCTCCTTTTGTAGTGAGCAGAGAGAAATTGACATCTCTAAATTGTGACTTTTCCTAGAGCAGAAATAAAATTGATCAACAGTATGGATGCTATAGATACTTGTTTTTCTTTCTTAATCATAAAAGGAGTTGAAATCAATTGACTTAGATGTAGATTTTGTCCTGTAAAGATTTGCAGTTATGTGTAATAAATCATGACTGTTGCCATGTCAAAAATAAGCGTGTTTGATAAATGCATGGTTGGAAATATTTAGGAAGATGAGACTCTCTGAGTAGAAGCAGGTGTATACTTCTTGGCAAACTTTTGGGAATTGTCTTAGGTTAAAAATGTAAGATGTGCCCAAAGTATGTATTCTATCACCATCTTCATGAGGTGTTGGAACCAGGTGGGGCAGTGTTTCCCTTATCTTCTGCTAATGGCCCATCAATGCCTTGCCCCATGACTCATCGATAACTCCCTCTGGAAGCTGTCTCTGTTTAATGGACCATCAAGGACCCATTACATGACTCATAGAATGATATCAGCCCATTGTGAGATGCTCCGCCCAGGGGGAGGAGCCAAGAATTCCCAGTTGGATATAATCCGGGGTTTGGGACAGCATAGCCAGCCTTCTCCGCACTGGATTCATGGAGGACAAGAGCTACCAGACTTTTCCACACGACCACTGCTTCGACAAGACCATTTCATCTGGACTGCTACTACCACCCTAACAAACAGGGTGTCAGGCAGGTTGTATTCTGACTCTGTCAGTGGTATTTTATACTATTGAATTTATTTTATTTTACTTTATTTTATTTCTTTTCTTCTGCTCTTATTAAATTGTACTTCTGACTTGGAGTCTCTCACTGGTTTTGCTTTCAAACCAGCACACGAATACAGATATTAACAGAATTTTGAGTGACTTCTGTCAGCTACCACAGTTGTTTTATATAAAAATTCAAAATCCAGGAAAAATGAGTCAAAAACTTCTGAAACAACAAAACTATCTTCTTTGTGGTAAAGTGCTCCTGAGAAACTGTGTAAATTCTATTTCTCAGATCAAAGGACAAGATAGAATCATTTAGAAATCTTTGTAATTCAGACCTATTTTGACCATTATTTATTTTTTCTTGCATTATATTTTTCTCTTTGTTAAAGAAATGTTTCAATTTCTATCATTACGCAAACAGCAAATGGGAAAACTGAGCAGCTGTTAACCTTTCAGAAGCATTTCTTCCTCAGTGTTTCCAGCGTCCCTTGTTCTGAAGAACATTATTCTGTATTCAGGTCTAGGCTACTCAGTGAGCTACACATATTATTTCCACTGCACTCAGCGTTACTGCTGTTTTTATAAGGAATGTGAAACAGAATCCAAGACTAAAGAGGCAGAGCTCAATCAAAATATTAAAAAGCCTGTCCTTCAACATTTTTTCATTGACCTCAGGTCCTTCTCACTTACCAGGCCTATGTTTGGGCGATGGCATATTAAGAAAGATGGTGTTTGAATTCTGATGAGAGCTGCAGAACTATTGTTTTGGGCCATGAGCAGACACATTTTTTCTCTCAAGGGCTTTGAGATGAGGCTCATTAAGTCTTATACAACATAGACTATAGATAGTAGAGGAATATATTTGCAATCCTATCCAGCTCAGATACGTATCAGATCATTGTCCTCTATATGTGCATTCTTATCTGCAAATTGTAATCTCCTTCTGAGGAGAGGTGTCTTGGGTCTTGTGAAAACTCTTTCCAGTAGAGTCTTCCTCAAACTGGCTCTATCTCCTGTTTACTCCTGTGATTAAAAGTAATGGAATGTCCTAATAATGGTGCAAATGCTCTTCTGTCATCCTAATTATTCTCTTGGCCATTAATGAAAAGAAGAAAAGCAATTCTAGAGGTCATGTAGCACTGGAGGAGCATGCAGTTTCAGCTCTGTGTTTGTACTCTCTGTTTTCATTAAATATTTCAGGTGCAGCTCTGCAAAGCAATCAACACACAGGAAGAAAACAACCTGAAGTATATAAGAATCTGAAAATAACACTGGTAAAATAATAATGAAAGAAGGCATAAGAGAAAAATATGCCGTTAAAACAAATGTAAGGGTACTTCTGTTACATTTTTATCCAACCTTTTTTATATTTTATTTGAAAAGTGAAATTCACATACCGGGATAAATGGGATAAATGGCAAAGAACCTCACAGCAATTGTAAGCAGGTCATTGTAGCTGCTTTGCCCATAAAGAGCACTCAAGCTATCACAGCACAAAAAAAAATAAAAGGATGTTTTCTCCTATGTAAAGCAATCAACAGGAATGCAATGCCTCTGCTGCATGCCAGGTGCACACCAAACTGCTCTATCACTCTGCTTTCTCAGCAGGATTGGGGGAGAAAAATAAAATAAAAAGCCTATGTGTCTAAATAAGGACAGGGAGATTGTTCACCAGTGGTATTGGACAAAACAGACTCAATTTGGGGAAAATCAATTTAATATATTGACAATTAGTCACAGTAGGATAACAAGAAAAAAATCTAAAACCCACCACATTCCTCCTTACTTCCCAGGCTCAACTTCATTGCCAAGTGGGTCAGGAGAACAGGAAATGGATTGCAGACAGTTCATGTTTTTTCTCTACTTTTCTTTACTTCTCATAGTTATGCTTTGTGTTCATGTCAGCCAGTTACATACACGCCCTTATGCACTGCATCTGTCTTAAAGGCAAAGCTGTAGCCCAGTGTGAGCTGTAAGAACTCTGTGGTCTCTAAAATGACCTGAAAATCAATGACATCTGGAGATAGCTTGAGAACTGGCTGTCCTCAAGCACCTGGGTGGTGGCATTGGGCTGTGCAGCATGGACCCGTCCCACCAGAGCAAGTGATGTGTGCAAGAGCAGGGCATGATACACTGTCTGAAATTGCTCCCAGAGAACAGCCAGAGCTCACCAATGGAAAGACAACTTTGAAAGACAAAGACTCCTGAAAAAAGTCCAGAGGTTTACACAGCATAGAATTGAGATAGCTTTTGATAAATTATTTTTATTTTGTGGCTTCATACTGAATGTCAGGAGATTTCACAGCCTGATATGATATCCTACTCTGCTCCTTCTCTCTGACCAGCTTCTTATATATTTATTTTTAGCCTTTTTTCTCTTTATAAAGAAGCATCACTAATGCATTTATAAACTCTAGATGTGAGGTCTCTTAAGTAATCAGTGTACCTAATGCAATTCTCTTAGGCCATTTTTGGATTGTTCTTAATGAGAGGTTCTGAGGTAAAGAAAGGATGATGCTGGAGGGCATTTTAAAAGGAGAAGTCTTTGACCTAGGGCTTCGATTAGATGCTGTACTGAGGTAGATGCCTTTGTACAATACCTAGAAAACAAAGTTATTGCCTTTAGCTAACAATAATTGTACAAAAATATATTTACAAATGAATTAATATTTACAATGGTGATTGAAAAGTAACACTCATTTTTCTCTGAGGCAATTAAAATATCTCATCTTACTCTAGGTCATCTCTTTGTCCCAGTAAATGAATAATTACTCCAGACAGTTTCTTATCAAAGCACAAAAAAGAAACCCCAAACCTGAAAGAGAAATGTATTATTGAAAAACTGCCAAAAATTTAGAAATGCAGCCAGCTTTTAACATTTTCTAAAGGATTAAAAGATCAAACCTGATTTAATAGCACATTGCTTCATTTCACAAGGGTTTTCATTCTTTCATTTAGAGACAGGACAGAAATAGGCCTTAACAATTGCCAGTATCAAGAGTAAAGTGCATTCCTAAGGGTGGAAGGCCAGATGGTGCAAAGTGTAAAGATCTGTTAACCCTTCTGTGTCCAAACTTTCCCACACATCACAACTGAACACTTGGGGTAGGTGATCTTGGAGAAGAAGGAATTTCAAGTATGTTTTGAAGGAAGAATCAAGGTATTTGATTAAGAACATGGATTATCCTTTATCTTTGAACTATTTTGTAGATCTTAAACTTCCAATCAATTCCTGTAAATCTGTGGGACTTCCCTTATTAAAATTACAAGCCAGAGTCTTAGGGAGGATAAAGAGGCCTGTGAAACTCCTCACTCGGTTCTAACTCATTCTCTTGCAAATGCTTTGTTCAATGACCTATTCCTTTTGGAACTATTTTGTGACCAGTTCTGAGTGTGCCCTCCAAAGCTTAGAATACTAAAGTTTTCCCCCCCATTTAGTAATGATTGTTTATGTGAAATAAAATTTTGTCATAATTTTATAGCCGTATTTAAGATTTATGGTATTTATTCTTTTTCTTGCCATTGTTACTGTTATTGCAGGGTGGTTGAAAATTACTTATGAAACATTTTCCCCCAAAAAACCCTTAGCTTGATTTTTTTTTTTTCCCCTTGGTGGGAAACAATTAGTCTTGGAATAATACTCGTACTGGAACAACATAGAAGTCAAACAAGTCTTTCACATTTCCTGGTCTATGATTAATATTAGGTTTTAAATCAACATAAATACTTACATCTTCTTCAGTGAACATCATGATACTGTAGGAAGTAAGCAGAGTGCACTGTAGGAGAAGTTAATATCTTGGCTGATGGACTGGGAGCATTGGCAAGCTAAAGCACACTCTCTATATGACACACTGGTAGCTTGGATTAGGAAGGAGATTTTAACTTGCCCAAATATGTTGACGAAAGTGTTGGTAATGAAAACTTGTCTTTTTGAACAACATCACAATTAAATGCTTAGGTGCAACTCAGTAAATTATGGTATATTTTTAAATAATAGCTGTTTATTTTTTGCATTTTTTCTGAAAAAAAAAATCATGATGTGAAACCTTCTCTTGTGAGAGATTTTTCACTTTCAGTAAAATCTTGAGTCAGGATGTGTAACAAAGGATTGTCTCTTCCCTGACTAAAAGCAGACAGGTTTGTGGGAAGCAGCCTGATAAAAAGAAATTATGAGGTGAGTCTCTACGCTAAGGTAAATTTTACCTCTCCTTTGTATGCATGACTAGAATAAGTATAAAGAAGAAAATGGATTTATGGATTAAAATTTGTAAAGTTTTTATTTGTTTTGTATTCAGGACAGTAATGTAAACTACATGATTTTTTCAGTGTGGTTATAAGAATGAGTACATTTTTTGTTAAAGGCCAATTAAACCAAATAGTTTCATTTGCCCTCAGCAATGGCTGTAATCAACAAAAATAGAGTAGGCTGAGTTTGCTGCATTTGGCTTTGGATGGTTTTTTGTAGACTTTTTTTTTTAAATTCACTTTGTGACAAATGGCTTAGCTTGAATAGCTTGCCTTGTTTGGTGTGATTGGTGTCCAGATTGAGTACATTAGGAAGTGATGATACTTATCTGTGTGGTTCACATGCTAATTAAATTGACTTTACCAAAGCATACAAATGTTTCCCATTATTTTCTTTTCTCTCACCTTGTGTCAATACATTTCTGTAATAAATCAGAAAATCTTTATTCAGCAGGCAGATAGTATTTGAGAAGTGCAAAAAATGCATTCATTTTGAGGATTTTTACTCTTTTCAGAGACTAGCTTGCAAAGGCAGAGAATTATCAGGAAAGAAAATCTTTCCTATGACAATTTCTTTGGTTTGTACACCATGAAAAGAAAAGATAAACTGATGGGCTGCCTATTCATAAATTGAAAAGGTATATTTATATGACAGCTTAAATGAGGTCTGGCACAATCCACTTTTAAACTTGGGTTTGTATATTGTGAGAGCTGTTTGACTAATCAAACAGAGGTGGCTGTTTCATGAATAATTCATAGTGCAGTGCCCATGAAGGAACAGGCTGTAAATACCTGCAGCAGAACTCCAGGCATACCATAATTAGCAGCTGGCATTGGCTGGCTGATGATGTCACCTTGCTCTGATGTGTAATTATACCATGACCTGTTGATGAAGTTGTTGGTGTGTAATATTTCCCCTCTCCAGTGGCATGCTCTCTTTCTCACAAACAAAGGAGAGGGGATGGCCCTTCCACCCATTAATCCCAGCCCAGTAACCCCTGGCTGCTCCTCCCTTTGCCTCTCAACACCCTTTGTCATCCTACATCCTCCTTTTCTGCTTTTATTCACCATAATATTCCTTCCACCCTCCTGCTAACACCATCAAGGGGGATGTAATTTTTGCTGTTCCCACAAATTTTGAGTATTGGGCCCACATGTAACATGTCTGGTGAATCAGCCTGAAATACCCCCAATCAGAATTTTTTTGGGAACAAAGCAGAAGTTACTGGTCAAAATTTTGTTGACTCGGTTTTTGTTGTTGCTGCTTTTCAATGAACCATGTTGCTAACTTTACTTGTAACTGATGTGGAAGAGCACAATATTAGCTCTCTAACAGACTCATGGTAATTTGTGAACCAGTAATTTCCTTTCTCTGAATCTCAGAGGTGTTTATACAACAGTGAATTGCTCATTTGTGCAATAGGAATTTTATTCAAGGTAGTGTCCTGGTTGTTATCTCCTCAATGTCTTCCATAGGGGTTTGGATTTGTATTACTGCTGGTTAGTCTGTGATGTGTGTTCATTTAGGGGTGTAAATACTGCCCAGTGCTCTGCATTGTAATCACACAGCACTCTGGGACTGAACTCACAGTCTTCCACTCCCAAAGTGAGAAAGCTATCCACAGAGCCAAAATAACACATGGGCAAATGGCATTTTTATAAAGCAGCCAGAGTGATATTTCTTTGTTTGGCACAACTGTTTTTTAATGACTGAGACTCAGGTGTGCATTTGTGTTTGGAAAGGAATGTTAGCGGCAAAGAGAGAAAAAAGAGAACTTTTTCCTTTGTCAAACATTCTGGTGCTCATTGAGATAATAATTCCAATAATTGCAAGCTAGGGAGACACATTATAGGAGGCCTTTGTTTAAAGGTTTTGGAGGGGTAGGAGACTTACTTCCTGTGTTGGGCCGTATCAGTCAGTACTTGCAGATAAGGAAGGCAGCAAAACGTCTTTAATCTTGAAGGAAAGGGTAAAATTTGTGATTCATAAACATTCTTTATTTAGAGAATTGAGTGCAACTTCCATTTGCAGTAGACAGTGCTGAAGTACATGGAGGGTCTCTCTGCCATCTCTGTGTGCAGAAATGTCATGCCTGGTAACATGGGGAAGTAGTTAACTGTAGGGACTTGGTTCTTTAGTCATTAAATCATTATCTTTTGCTTTCTTTCTGTGATTTGGAAGCCTTGCAAGGTTTTTCTGAGAAGGTTTGTTTTATTGTTTATAGCATCACACAAAGGATTATGAGGAAGAGGTAGTGGGACCAGAAGATACTGTCTGGCTTCTGAACAGTATTCCATATTTCCACAGAAGATGTAGGATCCAGAGACTGTGTTGCAGGAGCTCCCCAGGCAGAGATCAATCTTCCTCCAAGAGCAGCAATGCTGTTACAGCATCTGAAAGTCTATTTAAATGGAATAATCTAATTAAATGGTCATGAAACCAAATATTATCAAGAACTGGAGGAGCTGATGGTTGATTGAAAAATGGGATTGAGAGTCAAGGCCTCTGCAGGCTGAGGATTTGCTTCCATTTTCTTTTCTGGCTTAAACTCAGCAAGTACTTGTGTGTACTAGAGCAATGAGCCCCTAGTGCAGGTGTGAGAGGGACCTCCCATCTCTGCTGAGATGCTCATGGTTGAATAACTGAGCTACAGGCAGCCCTTCTTCTTGCATGAGCCACTGAGCTGCAAAATCGGAGAGTGTCTGCACAAATGAGTACATGATTGCATCTGACTCTTTTACCCAGCATGGAGGAGTTGCATATTGCCATTCTGTGGCCTAAATGATATCTAAGCCCAAGATAACAATAAGGTAATTCAACTGTTTGCATACATATTTTTATGGCACTAGTACATTATTGCAACAGTTTAGTACTGAGGCTAGCAAAAATGAATAACAAATTTTGTGGGGATTAATTTTAATTGACAGAAAATGTGGTTTCCCAAAATATCTAATGTTTTTTCCTCTATAATAAAATTTTAAAATGTACTCTTTCTATTTACAGAATCACAGAATAAGCAGAGTTGGGAAGACCCTCTAGGATCTAGTTCAACTCCTGGCCCTGCACAGGACAACCCCCAAGTATCACTCCCTGTGATACTTGCCCAAATTGTTCTTGAGCTCTGACAGGCTTGGTGCTGTGAACACTTCCCTGGGGAGCCTGTTCCATTGCCCAACCATCTTCTGAGTGAGGAACCTTTCTCTAATATCTGACCTAAACCACTCCTGACACAACTTCAAGCCTTGGGTCTTTAAAGAGTCCTTTTTAAAACTAATGTTATTGTTATTATCTCTGCCTAATTATTTTTTCAGTTAATGCAAAAGTGAGAATTTCTGCTGATTTATCTTGTCTGTTTGAAATGCTTTCCTACTTCTATGAAAAAATTATAATAACAGATCAATAATACGTTTTTCTAGAGTTAGGAAAACTCTCCAATTGTCACATCTAAATGAACTCTGTAAGATTTAAAGATAAAGGAAAATAAGTAGGACTACTCTGAAAAAACATCACAGATTTTAATAAGGACAAAATAAGTTTATGCAGAATAAGAGGTAAAATTTCCAATACCTCTACTCTTCCTCTCACTTTTTTTTTTTCTTTATCCCCCTCCTTTTTCACTTTGGCACTATCATTTGCCAGAAGAAGTGAATACCAGAGAGAAAAAAACCCAGTTTTCTCCTGTATTTTAAATTCTTGTTAGCACAGAGGTCTGGAATGTTAATTACAGAACTCAATTATCTCAAGTTAAAATTCTATTAACCACACAGGAAAGAAATGGAGTTGTCAAGGTAAAATGAGGTAGGCAAAGTGAAGAGTGGACGAGCTATGGTGATAGGATGGACAGAGAGAGTAATGGGTAAGTGCTTTAATATTTAATTCTTGTCTTGTATGAATGTATTTTTATACTCATTTGACAATTTTCTGAATGTTTAAGAGAGTAGCATGCTGCATCCATTTTTTTTTTTTTAAAATAACTGTTAAACAATACTGCAACAAATTACAGATATCTGTGAAATTAGAATACTTACCACTCCCCACATTGTCTGATTGTTAGTTTTGGCTTGTCTAATATGTCTCACATCTTTTAGTTATATTTGGATACCTATCTAAATCACTGGTTGTTCCAAACTTGTTTGCTAGTGATATTGCTTCACTTATTTCTTTAATGTTTTTCTAACTAAAAGAAGGAAAATAATTAAGCAGATTTTGTCTCTGGAGAATACACTGAAAAACCTACACAGTTTCTAACATAAAATCTTTGTAAATAATATTTTTATGAAGGCAATCCTTGACTGTCTACTAGTGAATTTCAAATTTATCAGTAACTTTCATCTGTATCAAGCAATTATTAGACTTAAGAATTTTTTCCCCTCTTTTGAAAGGAAACAGTAGGGAAGAAGAAATATTATTGTCCTAGGCCTACAGTTTTCAGCTTAGGCTGTAAATGTGGCTTGGGGCAATGAGAATAGATGCTATTTGAAGGTCACAGTTTCTGGAAGCAGATTCTTAAAAGATAAGGAACAAGACACATGGCAATATTTTATTCTGTCAAGCTTTGAACTGCCGATGAGACAGAAAGTACTATTTTCAAAAAACACCTAATTGATCTAGGAGCGTTTTTCTGAAGTTAATGGAGCCTTATTTCAGAGAACATTGATGGAAATGTGGTTGTCTGATCTATTCAACGTTTTTATAAGTCCTATTTTTAAATGCTTGTAAATTCATCTTTAAAGTTCTGAAGTCACAAACTTCAGAATGCATTAACCCAAGAATCTTCCCTTCCTTAATTCCATAGGACAAGTTTTATTAGTAATTATTTTTTAAAATTCTCTAAAATGATTGAAACAGAGTTATTGTTTTGACATATTTAACAAGAGTAGTCTTCCAAAAAACTTATTAACTATGCGTTTCAGTAAAGGTAGAGCCTTATTTTGAGAATGATTTTTAGGATGTAGAAAATTGATCGGGTCCTTGGAATATAGCTTTTGCCTTCTGTACTTTTCTGAATTTCTTTCTGTCAACGATGATATAATTTACCTATTGTTTATATTATTTTTCTGTGGTATGGTACTTTTAAAATGGATGCACAGATATTCAAAGAAGCATATAACATTTTCCATGAGAAGTCATCAGCTCAAACACTATTGACTGAATTTTGAAGTGATATGCTTTAGATGGTGTAAATCAAAGCAGTTACTTGCATGAAGTAAAGCTCTTGTCCTAATTAAGTTCATCTCTTCATGCAGATTTTCTGTTAAGAGATTTCCTGAGAGACCTGCTTCCTTTCCATTTCCATCTGTCTGGGGATTTCAAGTCCTACCTTTCCTAGTCTCTATAGAAAAATCAATATAAGCAATTTGTTATAGAAAGTATGACATGCATCTTATATGAGGGGGGTGTTCGCTTTCTTAGTGTAATGGAGTTTGATGGTGAACAAAATGTATTTGCAATTACTCCTGAAATTCATAAAGTAAAATATGACATTTTGCTGAATAGCCCAAGATATTTTTGGTGAAGCAGCTCTAGACAGTTAGTGCTAGCTATGATTTTAAGAAATCAGACAGTCTCCACAGTGTTGTCTTAGTCTGAAGAAATGATTCCATTGATGTCAGTGTTAAAATATGTTTTGACTTCAGGGGCCCCAGGATTATTGCTCTTTTGTCCTTACTATCTACACATCAATGACCTGCTAATATTAGATGATTTGAATAGGCAGTCATGTCATAGCTGGAACTGTGGAAGTTAGTTATTATTGACTGGGAGTACAGTAGCATTTGATTTTAAAATCCTTAAGTTGCCCAGAAATCTTTGAAATAAGACACAGATTTTTAACCTTCACACCAGCTTTACTGAGAAACAGAAGGCAAATTCTAAAGCCAACAAGCTCCACTGGAAAAAAAAAATCGTCAAAGTAAATGTAATTTCACTTAAAATCATATAAAACCCCTTTCTTCTGGGTAACCACACAGTTTGTCCAGCAGTGAAACAAAATTAAAATGGAAAAAAAAACCAAACATTTTTTTCTCAAAACTTGCCTCTGAACTTTTGTTTCTCTTTTACATTCCAAGTGCATTCCTGTTCCACTCAAATACTCTTTTCATACCTATTGTGCACCCTTTTCTGTGTACTCATTTCTCACTTCAGTGCTGTCAGGAGGCAAAACTAATTTACTTCTATTTCTTTGTAATTATTCCTTCCTGATTGATATTACTTATTATCACAATGTTCAGAATGACTTCGTTCCTCGTTTCAGCTGAGAGACACAATCAGATAGAATTGATAGGAGAAATTATCTCTTTTCTTGATTGACAAAATATTGCAATCTTGAAATTTAAATTTTGCCTGCCAACTAGAATTCATTCTACAAGAGATAAAAAGTAGATTTCTGAGTTTATTCAGCCCATAGCAGTGGACTTTAGTAAGTGAGAAATGGAGACTGTAAGGTCAGCTAGTTCAGGACAAACAATATAGGTCAGACAGGTAAAATATTATCAGTGAACATCTTTCATGATCTGTTTGTTAGGAGACTTATGGAGGGTATGAAAAGAAAAATCCCACAGGAATCACTGCCATGTTGTATTATTTTACTGAAACCAAATAGAATCAAATTGGCTGAGCTTGAAACCTGTTCGAGTCAATGGAAATGTATCCATCTACTCCAGATCATGTGTAAGTCTTGAGTATTGTTTTGCACTCTTTCTTTCTTATACAGTAATTTTTTAAGCAAGACAAAATATTTCGGTTATCCTCATTAATTCTTTGATGTAACCTATTCAAATTGTGTGGTGTTATCACACCCACCTCTGAGATGGTCTCCTATGCCACTAGTTAGAAATGAGTAACTGTGGCTCTACCTGAGGACAAAAAAAAAAATGTATCTTCATTTGTCTGGTCACCAAGCAGAAACAGATTTCAGAAAAACTGAAAGGGTAAAAACTGAAACCCTACTGTGAGGGTAGAACAATAACAGTACAACTTACTAGCTTTGATTCTCTAGGCTTGCCTTACTTTCAGTGTGTTTTGAAACATTGCCTACTTATTTCTCACACCTGTTATAAAAGAACACAGTAGCTCCAGAAGTAATAGCAGTGTAATTTGGCAAGAGCACAGATGCAGGTTAAGGAATTGAAGTACAATTGAAAGAGTGCTGGGAGAGACATCTAGCACTGGTCATCCTGGAGAGAAGACCTGGTCTGTCTTACATTTCTGTCTGCAGCTTATAGCCATTACTGACAACTCAAAAAACCCTTGTTTTTCCCTGTCAAGAAGAAAGTCTGTCTGTAAAGGCATTCAACATGAGCTACATCTAGTCTGGGCAGACCCACTGCCTCTGTGTGGGACTTCGTACAGGAAGGGTTTTGGTCAGCCAGGAGTTAAGCAGCTCACCTTCTTCTGAGGATCATGTCTACAGTGGTGAGTGATGAAGTTGGCTCTTACTTTCCTCCCTTGCTGGACTCTTCTCTGAGGACGTCAAGGAAGTACCTAAACTCACTTGGGAACATTTTTTCAGAGAAAACTACCAGTGCTTATTTGGGCGCTGTTGTCTCTTGCAACCTGCTGTTTTTGCATAACACCCTAGGGGAGATAAAACATTCCTCCAAAGAAGCGGGATGACAAAGTTCAACTGCCTTCTCAGCGGGAGAAAATTTCAAAATTTCAGTCTAAAAAGCACTGTAATTTTTGTTTGTTTTCTTTCCAGAAGCATTTCATATGTACTAGATTATATGACCTACTGAAAGGGAAACCCCATCTTTTCTGTTGGAGCAGTGCTATGGAGCAGAAAAGTGCAGTGTGTAGAAAAATGCTTGGAAAGAAAGGCTGATCAATTGCTTTAATTTTTTTCCTTGATATGTCTTGAGATCTGGAGAAGTATTTCTGTGAGTACTTCTATATTAGCAATTTTATTATATGCAGGTAGATATGGCTGGAAGGGACAATCATAAGGACCTATTTCACTCCCTCTCTAGTACAGGCGGTAAAAATACTCCAGTGATTCCTAAATAAAATCTACTGGCTCAGATAAAACAAGAAAACCCCTTTTAGAAAATTGAATATTTGTGCTCTATTTGTACCTATGAGCTAAGTTTTTGCACTGGTTCTTCAGGTGATCTATTGAACTTCATGCCACTGGAAAATATGGGCATGAAAGTTTACCATTTCATCAAACAGTACAGTGAACCACAGACAGGTGTGACAGCATATGAATGTCTATATTTCCTGGGAGTTGGACAGATTTTTTTTTCTTTAAAAAAATGGTTCCTAGAACACTTTCATTACTCCAGATCTAAGCAAATGTGGGTATTAAAACCAGTATCTCAAGTTGCATGTATCAATGTTCAGAACAGTGCTTTCAGGCTCACACAGCTGGGAACATTAATAACAAAGGAAAACATCTTGGCTGGATTTTCATAAGGTCTCCACTAGAAAACTTAAACAAAATATTGCTATTAATTTGCTATTTTTTATGAAGTTATGTCAGCTAAGATTTTATTTGTCTTTTATGCTTGAAAATAGCAAAAAGGATACCAAGCCTATCCTTATATGCCTCCTAAAAAGTCAAGTCAGTTTAGAGAATCACTAAAGATTCAGGTTTCCCTGCATTGTGGTGAAGAAGCAAGTTCACACTGCTTGACCACACAGTTGTGAAACCCCATCTCAGGTCAGAGATGGGATTAAGGAAAACATAATTCTCAATAAAAATGGTCACCTGAGCTCACCTCAGCTGCTCCTAGAATTTGAAAAATCATCTCTGCTAAGATGATTGTGCTCAAAGGACATATTAATGCCATCCGCATCATTATGCACAGTTTCTTCTTTGCTCTATTATCTTCCAAGCCCCCTTTATCCAAGAACAAATCTAAACTTTGTTCACCATCAGTGAATAAGGCATACAACTACAGAAGCATGTGGGAACATAAGGGAATTAATAATAGTTTTCAAGTGGAGATGAGTGATACATCTTTCAAACTGAAAGACAGGAAAAGAAATAGCATTTGGGACACAAACTGGGACACCAACGGGAGTCCCTGTTTGTAGGAAAAGATATTCAATCTTGTTCAAATACTTACGATTAGCATAGCTTTTAATTTAATTTTCATTTGTGGAAATGTTACACTATGTTTGCTGTTGTACTCGGTTAATGAGAGGTAATACCTTTGTTAGTAGGGTTTAAAAGGAATGAACTGCTTGGGTTTTGTAGGAGTACAACATTGATTTCACTTGGCCTCACATGGCCAGCCCAATATATGAAAACAGCTGAGCTATACTAGAAAGCACTAGAAAGACTTTTGGTCTTAATTCAAGCTGTCAGTCTTGTAATTCAAAAAATATTTTGGCTGGTCTGTGGAGCGTTGGAGACTTTTCCACTCCAAATTTTCCATGGGACAATGGGCCAGCAGGACCACAGCTGTCTCAGGTGACCCATGTGTGACAATGATTCCCGGATGCTTCAGCCACCTCACCTGCACCAGGACTCTGACTGAAAGGTGCTGTGGCTTTCTGGCCCACCTACTGAGGTGTTCTCTCTGCAAATGAGAGCAAGGGTGAGGCATGTTTGGATGTCACCAGAGAGTGGTGGGCTTAAGTACCACACTCTCCCTTCAGGCATAACCTCTGAAATCCAGAAAAACCCAACAGCTGTCAGGCATGAGGAAAGGAGTGTTTGACTTCATGAATGACAGATAAACCCAACCTGCCCACTTGTTTTCTGGTCAGTTTGTTTCCACTGCACGTAGACCCCTCCCCAGCTGGTATTTTCTTCTTTAACTCCCTCATTGAAGCTGTGTACATTGGAACCTGATACCTGATGTGTATGCGAGGGAGAGCTCTGCTGCACCACAGGCACCATAAATAACTACTCACATCAGAGGTAAGGCATATTGCTGGTGCAGCTATAATGTTAATACTGAGTGTTAATGTCCTGCCCTTTATCTTAATTAGTGTTGCTTTCAATTAGAAGACATTCACTTTGGAATAGAAGAACTGACCCACACCTCTTCTGTAAATTTGAATTATCCCCACAATTAAGAGCTAAGTATCTGTCTTGACACTTACAGACCTTTATCACCATCATGTCTGAGTGACTGACAGTGAACTGCAGCACTCATTCACCCACCCATTCCATAATTTTTTCATATCAGATATTAAAGATGTCTTCTGTGATGCATTTCATAAAACATTTTATGTGCTTTACAAAGGACTGACAAATTTCTCTTATAACCTAACACTGTCCTTTGTACTCACTCTTAGATCTTTTAACAAGTTTCAGAAATTGATAATTTTGTGATACTGAATTCTAAGCAACTTATTTGCACCCCCATAGACTACTCTGGATTCATACCTTTAGTACTGATTCTGCTTGGGTTTACAGTGAAAGGGTTACAATAACTGGAGAAAAGAAATGGACATATATTTGGAAACAAAATTTTTCTGTTTTATATGTGTAATGCAACATACAATATATATTTGGTTTTCTGTATGTATGTGCATGTCATACACACTAAAACAGCTGCTGGATTATTTGAACACCTTATCCAAAAGGGCTTCTTCTGTGAATCTGAATTTCTCTGTCCACTTGTGTTCTGATATTATCATGCTGCATCTGTAATCTGAAGGCTTTTGGTCTTTAATTTTCTCTATGACATCTGATCCAATGGGTTAGGAACCTTTGGAAATGCTGTTTAGTAGAGAACTGTTGGTAACAGAAAGTGACACAAAAGACCCATTTACACTTGCCCGTTCCATAACCCAAAGGAAGGATGCTTTCTGATTTCTTTTTGATGCTTTATGGTTATTAATATCTTTTGGACAACTGAAGGCTAAAGGGTTGGATGTACAAAAACAGTGCAAAAATGTGTTATTTTCACAAAATTTAACACAAAAATGTGTTCTTTCAGGAATCTCACCTTAGGTCTGACATGGCCAGAGGAGTTTGGTTTCTCATTTACTCCATGTCTTTACCTACAGAGATGAACATACATGTACAGAAGGGTGTGTGGAAATTGTGGAAGTTATTCTGTACAGTAATTCCTTTCTTGTGTTATACAATGTATAATAAAACACAGATTAAGGATTGTAAATGTGGTATTTAAAGGTAAAAAAGGGAATACTGAAAAAATGTAACTGAAGACTTACAGATGCTTCTTTTTTATCCTTCTCAAAACTTCTCAGGAAAAGACATGTTGTTTACTGTGTTAATTACAGATGTCTTTGTACAGTCTGTATGAATTATTACATTAGTGATTTGAATTTGTCTTTTAGCAATGCGACTTCATTTTTTTTGTATAAGTCCAGAAGAATGCTGTAGAGAATCTGAAAGCTATGTGGTAGTCTATTTATGACTGCAGTAATTTTCTTTTTGTAGAGAATAACAAAAACTAAGTGGACAAAGTTGCAGAACAACAGAAAGAGTGTAACTGTTTCAAAACACTTTGAATTTGGCAAGTAAGAACAGAAAAAATCCAGTAAAGTATGCCAAAAAAAGTATTCACAACAAGCTGAGTTAGCAAAATTCTTCCTTTACTGCAGATGTTCCACTTCTGGGACAAGAGGGCAAAGAGAATCCAAATTGATCTAACAGAAAATCTTCCGGTACAGTAAAAGCCTTCAGTGAAAGGGGGGGGTTGTGCAGTCACAGGCAGTTGTATTTTGCTGTATTGTTCACAGCTGAAAACTATCCAGTACTGATGTGGACCTGGCAGGCTCATCTGGAAACTGTTTCTGCCAACAAGATGTCTTTGGAAGGCTGAAACAAATGGGAAACTAAATTCTTCACAGCTTGCTGAGATAAGAGGTTCCTGGGAATTGCTGAGTGTTAGATTGCTGCCCTAAACCCTTCAATTTCATGCTCTCTTTTTCTGAGCTGCATATTTGTTCCAACTGGCTCCCTACCTTGAACTCTACCGCATCCTGCTGGGTTAAATGTGATGGACAGTCTATATGAAAACCAATCAGTTATTTTGACAGGAGACTTAGAGAAGGTCAAGGCCACCTCTTCTCAAAAACCTGTCTGCTGAGTGTTCAGCTGTCAGAGATGAAATGTCTCTGAGGCTCTTCTTTGGTCTGGGCTGTGTTTTCATTTTGTCCTGAACAATCAGAAATCCAGCTAGTGAAGGCCTTCCAGTGCTTTCATCATGGTATTTATTTGATTGCTATGGTCCAGATTTAGAAGTGGGAAATTGTGACTCAAGTGCACTGATTGTATAGTGTGCTGCAATACCTCACATATGAAGGAAGACAATTCAATTTAATATTCATGTGACTCTTCTTCATTTGTAAAGCTCTGTTGGCACACAGATGTGCTATTGTGAAACAATGCTTCCAGAGGTTATCTAATATACATGGGTATATGACTGATACATGGGTAAAGGATTATGTGGGAGCTAGTCATGAAGGATACTTAATATATAACTTTTCATTTTAAAACAGACCACAATAAGGCTTGAAGATAATTTCATTAAAATAAAGTTTATGCTTAATATGCAAAGAGATGAACTTTATTTAAACAATATATTTTTCACCTTCTCCAAAATCTAAAGGAAAAAAATGTGTATTAATTTTAGAGCCCATAACAGTATGTCCTAATCTTATGTCACAGCTTATTTCAAGCTTTATGAGTTCTACAGAATCCATGCTTCAAGCACAGATGTTCTGATCTAGATGCTTAATTTAATGAAGCTACTTAATAACGTTTAATTACAACTGCCCTCATTTCTTGAGGTTTCTAATTCAGCACTATATTGTTCAGGAAGAAACACAATTCATATTGTAGTTGCAGAGAAAGAGGAGAGAAGAAGAAATAATTTCCTGTTCTGTATTCTATAGAGATTTTGGCAAGTGGCATATTCTGTACCTCTCATGAATTTTTATATTTGAAGGTTTTTGAGAAACCATTAATTCAGTTTAATCTTGTGACCTAAGATTACATTAGGAATTACAAGGGAGATCTAATTTGGTAGTTTCCTAACATTTCAGGTGATGAAGGCTTTCTATAAAAGTTCAAATCCTTACAGCTGTCAAATTACTTTCATTTTTGATACATCCATGTAGAGCATGAGAAAAAATTGACCAAAGTTAGTTTAGAGGGCTTGGTCTAAATTGTGCTAGAGAAAATCAATGTCAAAATGCAATAGTAGAACAGACCTACTATCATCTTATTAAAATGTTGCATACATTTTACTAGAGCTTTGCTGAGAATTGCTTAGTCAGGATGGTTTGTCACCACAGCCGCTAACTGGGAATAAGCCCAAATTTGTAGTTCATAAATTCAACATTCTTAATACAATATTAATTGTGGTCATTATATCAGATTATTATTGAACCTATAGGCAATATTTCTTAATCAAGAAGTTCAAACAAGGAACCTGGGAAAATGATCTAATAATGACTCCCCAGTTATATGTTGTCTTATTGAAAGATACATCATTCAAAGAACTTCCAGGGTTTTCTAATTTATTTAAACCATCAAAGAATGACACAGGTAATGCAATTACAGCATATACACATGGGAAAAATGACAGTAGGTATCAACCCACTAGTTTAATTAGGAAAATTATAACTTACAACTTGTTGGTGGGGCTAATTGAGTTTTGCCTAGGCAATACCTAAGACAGAGGACACAGGGTATGCTTATGGTGGTGTCAGGGACAGACACATGAACCAAAGGATGGCAGCAGCTAAAATATATTTGTTCACCTGAAGGGCACTTGGGTGGCTTTCAGAATAATATGGCTCTAGATGATTTAGTAAAATAGATGAATAGTATGCTCTAGGGAAGAGCACTAGGTCCTTACACTGGCCAGGAGACAAACCCATACAGATGGAAAGTGAGGAAGAGTTGTTGTCAATAGAGGTTGTCCTGTACCAGAGCCAGGACTAGACTGAGTTACCTAAGCAGTCCCCTGGTGCCATCCCAGACACCCTGAGGCATTGTGCCAAGAGCTGGACTCCCTCTGCCTCCTGGAAGGGCCTGGACCCCCTGTAGGTGCCTGATGATAACTGCTAGCCCTGTGAGAGTGCCTCAGAAGCCTCAGGACACTTCATGTGCTCCAGCTGCTTATGCATGGAATTGAGCCCCAAAGACCACTCAGTCCCATGGGTCTGTTTTTATGAAGGCGTTCACAAAGGTTCTAACTTTAAAAATCTATCCTGTGCCATTCATTACGTGTTTGTATTTGATTTTCAGACAAAAAGAGAACCAAAATTTTTACTCTCTTCTGTCACTAAGGCCCTGTAATTTTCTTCTTCCAAATCTCATTTTTTTCATGTCTCATATATAAAATGGGTTATCAATGGTAATATATTAATCCAGATGAGCATGAACTTTTGTGTTGGGCAATAACGTTCCCATTCAATTTTATTTATATTGTACCCTTCTCTTCCCTAAGACAATAGAAATAAGAATTTAGTGAAGTCAAAATATAAAGTCTTTTAAATAAAAAGGATGAAGTCTTTAGGATGTTTCTCATCTGTTTTCCTGTTTGTCAGAAAGGAGGACCTCTGTGATTACCAGCCTAACTTCTGTACACAGAAATAGTCTAAGAGAAGATGAAAAGTGCTTTGAATAAGCATTTGAACTGAAACTCAGTATTTTGTTGAGGCTTCCAGACCACTAATTCTGAAAGAATTATCAAGCAACATTTATGACTCAAAGTTCTCTACACACACAGAGCAGCATAGCATTTATCATGTCAAATAATTCCTAGGTTGTTTGCAAACCATTAACAAAATTAACACAAGTATCCATTTTCAATGTTTTTTTGGTTTGCTTGTTTATGGTGCTTCTTAATAGAAGAAATTCCTGTTGAAGGTAACACTAATGAGTTATATATCTTGGAGCAAAATGGAATCTTAAGTGTTTAATTTATTTTCTAATGTGTTTTTTTTTTTTACAACAGTATTAATTAGTTGCACAAATACTATTAAATATTAAAGGATTTCATGGAAACACTATGCTGATTACAAAGTGAATCTATCCATTTTTTGGTTAAATACCCATTGATGTATTTAAATGCTTCTTCAGATATATTTTCTTGACTTGAGAGACTACTAGTAGGTGACAGACTGCTAGCAGGTGGTTGAAAACTAGTCTTTGTCTCAGAGGGGAAATTCTGACATTTCTGAACTTGTTTTCATTCTCAACTGGAACAAATATAACAATAAAAATGTATGAGAAAAGAAAACTTTAAAAGAATTAATATAGAAATATATATGTACAATTTCCTTTCAGTCAAATAAAACTAGATGCAGTGATGTGGAAGTTTGCAAAAAATATCCTATATATTTGTGTGTTGTGATATAATACTTATATTAAAATTTACATTGTTGAAATTTAAGTGAAATTAGAGAAAATTAGTAAAAAACAAAGATAAAACTTTATTACTTTATTGGACAAAAACTGTTCTTGCATTATTGAATGAAACTTAGAAAACTAAAATAATTGTTCCAGTATTTCTTTGTGGAAAATTTCTTACCCCTCCTGAAATTGTAGAAAATCATGTAGAAATTATCAAGTTTCTGATCTGTCCTGACACAAAGGTGAGTCACATCCCTTAAAACATAATGCTCTGACTGCTTCACCAGGCAGGACCATGTTGGACATTAGTCCTTTTCCACAACAGACCTTTCCTTAAATGCAACTTGTGATTGCCTTCTTAAGCTTATTTTCATATTTCATGCTATCTATCAAAAATCAGCACATTTGGTTCAAATTTCTTTCTTTTAACCAGGTTTGTGGGTGAGCAAACAGTAATTAATACTGAGATAATTTTTAAGCTTTCATGTAAGTTTTGCTCTGCATTTCAGTGAAAGGAAAGCCTTCTTGAAAGTTGTTAGAAACCATCCTTGTGTTAAAAGGCCATGTCTGTTAGAATATTTAACTGTTAAGAAGGGTGTTTGGCGGTCTAAAATGGTCTGGATTGTATGGCTAGGTGTTGCTCTGTGTAATACTATAAAACAAGGAAAGGTTTCTCTGAGCAGCCAGGAAATATGCAGGGAAAATGAAGCATGGCAAAAAAGCCCAGTTAGATATTTCAAGGACATTAAAGAAATAACAAAAGAAGAAAGATGATATGAGGCAGCAGCACAGTATTGATGGATAGGGATGAAAATGCAGCTATGGGTTTACAATACACTGTAGCTTAGTATCCAGCTGTTGAGCATTTGGAGGATTGATGAGAAAAATATTTGTGGAAATGTAAACAGCTATGCAATCAAAATGGAGACAAAAATGAAAGAGTTTTTAATGCTCAATATGTCTATCATTTAGAAAAGCAATGGCACATGAAATCACAGGCATGACAGCTGTATCCAGACAAATCAGGTGTATCATCATTTAGTTTTAGGGCACATGAGAGCCATTGATAAATTTAATATAGAAATTGAGATAAACTTTCTTTTCTTTAGAAAAGTGGGGATTTGGGATGGTCTTTCAATTGGTAGAGAATTTGCCTTGTTTTAAGATGACTTTACTAAGATGTTCCGTTGCCATAGATGAGTAAGATTACAGGGGAATAATCCTGATGACATAGAAAGTCCTTGCCAATTGTATTGTGCACATTCCCTTGTTTCTTTCCCAACAGTTTTCCAGCATCCAGTAACTGTTTATTTTTTTTCTGTATGCCAAGTCTACACTTGTTTCCATGCTGAATTGTCCTCTTTAGGTTTAAGTCCTCCCATTAAGCAATTAGGGTCCCATAATCTTTCCTTGTAAGTCATTCCAAATCTTGCACAATTTTCACTGCCCGACTTTGAAGATTTTTGATGGAGCATATTCTGAAGTTCAAATACAGGCCAGCTTATGTCTCTTAATAACTTATACATTTAGAATTCTTTAAGTTCAGTTTCTGCGGTCAGTATTATCAGGATGTTCAAATGAACATATTTCATACCAAAGAACTCCTTTGAAATCTGTATCCCATAATGCTCTTAGAGGGATGTTATGATTCTTGATGTGAAAACCCTTTACAGTTACTAGTGCAGTGTTTCCTATCTGTCCCAAGGAGCAGGGATTCACCTCACTTTTTATAGCCATTGAGAGAAACTGGTGCGTTTGGTGTGTGATTAATCTCATATCTTTTAGTGTAGATAGATGGCCCAGGTTTCCTGTTCTGCTGTAAAGTGACGATAGAGGGAGACCCAGATGACCAGCATGGATGAAAATGTTTCACTTTTGATTTAGTCAATCTTACCACAGTTTTTTACCCACCTTATTTTGTCCTTATCCCAACAGAGTACACTCTGGTTTCCTACAAACTTCAGAAGCCTTGAAAAAGCAGTTGTAATCCACTTGCTCAGCTGGCCAATGCACCAGAACTGTAGGCTGGTAAGAGTTGTGATATACCTGTCTTTTCTGCCTATACCTCACTACATGCTCAGGAAATGCAGGGGCATGTTTAAAATATCTTCCTCTGGCCCATTTTAGATATCAGACTTGGGATGGTGTGAAAGTTCCCTAAAGGGTCTGATTGTCTCCTTTAACTATAAAAGGAGCCTGTAGTGGCTCAGTCAGAATCAGAGAGCTTAAGCTCCAGATCTAATTCCTACCCCATTACCAACTAAACTCTAGGATTTGCTACAGTTAGGTGGCAGCACAACATGAACTTTGAAGAACATGTTAGGTATGAGCCTGTATTTTTTTGTGTGCTTGGTCTTTACAGGGGTAAAGACTGGAGGAATATTTGGTTGAAATGAAGAATTAGAGTGTTAAGATCCAGTAATTGTGAAAAGTGCAAATGTTGTGCAAAGTGCAAAGTGCAAAACAATTTTTTTGTTTTGTTTATTGCCTTTTGCAAAGTTAGTTAAATTCTAGTCATTACAAAAATAATGCAACCTTGCCATTTGATAATCTTAATATTTGATTTTTTTTCTTGGGGAGGGCTAGAAAGCTATGATGTTTCTTGCTTAAAGGGAAGCTTGGAGAACCATCTGCCCCATGTCTGCATGCCCCTCTTCAATGAGACAGTTCAAGGCAAAAGAACTTGCGATTCTTGCATTCAGGCTTGAATCATCTGCCTGCAAGCAATGGCAGGACTCTTCTCTAAGGGATGTTGGAAAGCAGAAAAGTGAGTGCAGGAGGGAGTGAACAAGAAAGTGAAAAAAAATCTGATTGCTCAACCACAGGAGAGAAACACATTTTAAGCTTACTTTGTATTTCATGGTTAATAAAACGTTGTTTCACTGCATCATTTTTCTGTCTGTGCTTTTCAACATTTGGATATGTAAATGTGTTTGTGTTATGTAGTCATACCTAAGGTTGTATTTTCTGATAAAATACCTGTTATTCACAGGTTAGAAAATATTACTTTATTATCTTATGTACATTTTCAGAGAGATGTCTCTGACTTGCACGCATGGAAAGCATTTCAAAGAGCAGGGAAAGAATTTCAAAATCATATGTGTGTCAAAGACTTGGGCCCTGCAATAGCAAGTTTGCATCTGAAATGCTTCTCTTCTCTCTGCAGTTGTTAACCAAAAATATTCTACTTTGGCTTAGAGCAACCAAGAAAAAATCACCTTAGAGATATAAAAATTGAAAAAAGACAAGGTATAATATTTTCAATGATTTTTATGCTCTTCTGCCCTTTTCTGGCCTGGCTGGCAGCTGCAGAGGTTGAGGGCAACATAACGCTGGGTCCAGGATGGAAGGGGAGGTACAAGAGCCTCACCGGAGCCTTTGGGGAGAAGCCTCTTGGTTGTGTAGCAGCTGAGAGCGGCATGTCGGCAGGCAAGACAAGACACGGCTTCTCAGGGTGTTCATTAGATGTTTATTTGGGGATCCCACCCCGGGAGGGGGCTTGGCCTCACCCAGAGAGCCTCCAGAGAGGGATGCCAGGCCAGCCCCAGAGCAGACAGACAGACAGACCTCCTGAGAGACTGCCGCCGATGGTCCCCTGTGCATCCACTTAAGAATGTCCCAGAGAGGGGGGCAGGTCCAAGGCTTGGACCAATGGGATACTGAAGGGAGGAGGGGTTGGGTAAACCCATAAAGCATCCAGGAGGAGGTGATGGGCAGGAGTTACAATGAATGACAATTTAGGGAAGGGTTACAACTCAGCAATGAACCATATATTTTGGGGTGAACAGAACATTTAGGAAATGAATCACCACAAATGATCTTATTAAAATATTTTTTCATGGTTTTGGGGTGCCAGTGTTGCATCCATCACTCTTCTGAGAGCAGGTTTAGGGGTTTTCCCTCTTCTTTTGGCAAACCATTTTCTTCAGGTTTTATCTTTCAGAAGGTGCTTATCTTCCATTACAAGAAAAGCTGACTGGGAACAGATTTCAAACAGGCAAGGGGGCAATAGGAAGGTACAGTCTTTTTTCTGCATTAACCCTGTGACTGGATTATGAACACAGATGCATGTGCACATCTCATTTCCATCTCTGTATTCATTTAGCATTTGGATCCAGCACTGAAGCATATTTTATTCTCTGCAGAGAATATAAGACTAGAGATCTAAGCTAAATAGCTCAGTTTTGAATTCAATGGTCAAGAAAAACACACAAAAATACATGAGCCCACATAATCTGCCACCTCTGCCTTTACCTCCAGCTGCTTCATGACTTACTGGTTTGAGGTGAGTATTTTCTTGCTGAGATATCTACCACGGGTTTTCAAACAGTGCTCCTTGAATCCTTGAGCTCTGTGAGTGATAATTAAGAAAATGAAACCCACAGTCAGTGGATTTAAATTTGCTAGTCAAAGTTTTCTGCACTCCTAGGAAAAAAAGAATATTTAGAGATCTTCAAACTGAAAAAAGGTCTAAAAAATCACTGAAATACGCTTCAAGTGACACATTCTTGAGTCATTATATTTTATGTAATTTTTAACATTTTGTCTTACAAAATAGATCAACATCTTCATAAGTCAGTCTTTCACCCACATATCAAAGAAACAGTTCCTGAAGTATTATCTAGAAGATTAATATTTGCTCAAGTCACTACCTCCATGTAGGACTACTCATCCAGTAGCTCAGGAAGGAAAGAAGTAGCACGTTATCTCTTCAGCTCGGTGCTCAGCTGGGGCAGAGCAGCCTGTGTGACCTTTGTGTGTTATAGCTGGGGAGCAGCTGAGCCCAGGCCAGCAGTGAGCCTTGGCAGCACTGGAGACCAGCAGTGCCCTGGGCTCCATTGGCAGAAGCACAACCTGCAGATCAAGGAAAGGGATTCTTCCCTGTACTTGGCAGCCCTTAGACCACATCTGGAACCCTGCCTCCAGTTTGGGGCTCCCCAGTGCAGGAAAGGCACCAGTAAACTGGAGCAAGCCCAGGGCAGGGACACTGTGGTGGGCAGGGATGGAGCACGAGGGCCTGGGGCTTCTTCACCTGAAGAGGGAATATCTTTGCAAGGACATGAAAAGGCTTACAGCTTCACATCTACAGCTTATGTCTAGAGTCACATGACAGGCTTCATAAAAATATATCTCAATTTTTACTGGCAGCAATTTGGCCAGCTGATCCTATTCAGTGTGCTACAGCCAGCAGGTTGAAGCCTACGTATTGCTACTGGCTACATATTTCCATCAGCTGAATGTTATCATCATGGTCAGACACTTTTTGTGCTTTGACCTCTGAAAAATGTTGCACTTGGAGAAAGTGGATAAGCAGCCCTCTTTGGAGACATTTACTGAAACAGCTTCAAAATCTTGCCCTATCATTAAAAGTAAAAATAACTTAATAATCTGAATTGTACTTTGAATATTTTCAGTAATTTTTATTCTTTTAACCAGATAAGTATTTGACAGGTAAATTCTAAGTTTCCTCTGGATGATAAAATTAAGCATAGATTCCACTTTCTTGTCCTAGCAAAATGGTTTATCCCTCAGGGTAAAATTATTCCAAACTGAGAATACTTATTGTTTTTCTTGCTATTATTCCTGGAAGGTTGTTCTTTCAAACTACCTAACATTGCTTTCACCAGGGAGACTTACAGAAAGGTTGTTCTGGTATTGTATTGAATTAACTTAATCTCTATTCACATTATTTAATCCCTCTCTTCACTTTGCCTAGTTAAATTTCCTCACCTCATTGGGTGCTTCTTGGTAGAAGCAGGACTGAATTTTTATTATCACTTTCTCTAGATGTCTTCTGCTGGATATCCAGAATCTTATTTTATTTCAAGAGATATTCTAAGAGTATGTTTGGGGTTTTATTTTTTTTTTAATGGGACATTCATTAAAAATAAACATATAAAATGTGCAGAAATTTATGATGGAATTTGTTTGTAGCAGAAATCAGAGGAGCTCAGATAATAGTTTCCTTAAACCTGAACATTTCCTAACAGATTCACAATGATATCAGGATGTGCTAATGAACATGTCTGTGGGTGAGCAGGCAAATATGCTGTGGTACAGCACAAATGGACTGACCCATAAGAATCTCCATTTTTTATGTCTCCTGAAGCTGAGGTTTTTTCTCCTCATTATTGCCTCTTATAGGAATATATTTCATGTCTTACTCTTCCAAGGATCACTTTGCTAATGGGGTTATACTGTTTATATGCTTTATTCTAGATTTCCAGCCTTCAGTCCCTTTCTGCTCTCCTCCATGTCAGACTCTTTTTCGATGTTCTTGGGAAAATGGGGAAATCTGACAGTGGTATTTCTTAAAAGTATCTCCATTTCAGTGTCATGTTTGGACATAGGGAATAAATAAAAATAATTATTAGGGGACTTTTTTATCTGAACAAGGCACTGAAGTACATGTTAAATATAAATTTAAATTCATATAAATTATACATATAATATAAATATAAATTTCAATAACATTTAAGAATATGACCGGGCATGTGTACTTTGCAGAATAAATATAATACTAAAAGCTAGAAAGAAACTTTTTCCGATGAAGTGGGAAAGAAAGACCACACTACCAGCCTATCCTATGGTTCGCTTGTGTCCCACACTGCTGCTGTTACCACCTAGGGGGAGTAACAGCAGCAGCAGCTGCTTTCAGAACCATGAGAAGGGATAATAAACACAGTTTGACAAGATAAAAGTGTAAAGGTAACCAGTATCAGATCAAATTTATCCCTATTAAATGAGATAATTTAATGAGGTTGCTTTTGAAATGAGTTTCGGTCATCATAGTCCCTATAGGCGACAGTAATTTGTGAAAAAAGTCCAACTTTCAAACATCATGAACACTTAAATCATGATGCCCTGCAAAACACCTGAACACTTCAGAGTCTAAAACTGGGAGTCTGGTATCCAAGTGCTGTTGATGCCTGGAAACAAAATGGACATCTTGATTTATGATGTTCAACTTCCAGGCATACCAGAAAGAAAATCTTGATGGTGCGGTTTGTCAAAATCCCCCTGGCAGCTTCCTAGTCCTGCTGGATGTCCCCACCAAAGTGCAGCTGTGTGCAGTGCTTGCACCATTGCTGTCCTCAACAACTTTGGGAACTGGACCTGAAAACATTACTGCTAGAGAAAATGACATCTGGTCCATATTTTAGAGTGTGTCTATAGACAACTGTTAACTAGGTAATTTTGCTAGAGAGTCGTAAACTGTGAAACACTCAAGAAAACCTAGTGTCTGTAAAAATCATGTCTAAATGGTATTCAGTGCTAGATATATGTTTAATTTTTGCTGACCTCAAACATGGTGAAGCCATTTGGCACCTTCTGGGGTGCTTTGTCTTGCATCAGACCCCTGACAGTATTCAGTGCCTTCCTGTTAATGGATGTATGAGCAAAATAATTCAAAGAACAGATCAATATAGTTGACACTTTTGTCCTAGCTTAAAAGAGGGATTATTTTTACATATATTTCTACTCAATGAGATTGTTTTTATTTCAGATTACCTTAATTTCAAAAGTCTGACCAATTTATATTATAAGAATGAAACATTGAAACAAAAGAAAATTAAAAGACTTAAATAAAAAATTCATTGCGCCAATCTGATGCTTTCCTTCATTACAAATTATTTCAATTTTTGTTATTTTGTACCAATGTGGTCAAAGCTCCAAAAAATAGAGCTAAGGAAAGCAAACCATTAAGAACTACATATACAGTTACATAACAGAAATAATACAAATTAGATTTAGTTACATATGCTTTGGCAAAACAAAAGATTGATTAGAAACTTTTATTTAAATGGAAGGAAAAAATCCGTCTTCAAATTAAAATTGTCATGTAGGCAAGAAAAAGAAAAATGCAACAAATGGCTCTTGCTAGCATGACCTAAACCATGGAGATGGAAAATATGAGCCCTGCAAAGGAAAGAATAATTTGGTCTTCTATATTTGTCAAAATAGAAGTATCTATTAGCTGGATGATAAAACAAAATCTTATCTGAATCATTTTTTCCCCATAAATTATATCAAAAGAATATAAAGAGTTAGACTGCTTTCCCCTTCTACATTTGTCTACTTGGAAATAAACAAATGAAATAAATAAATGCATTTGCATAACTAATTTAAAAGGTAGTGAAGAAAAGAAAGCATTTTTCAATTTTTTTCTTAATCCCTGCTCTTTTCTGTGCTCTGCAGATTTTCTTTGCAGAGTCCTATTCGCTGCGGATAAAAAACATGAATGAATAGCACAACCAGCAGAGAGAGAAGGTTATTAAATCAGCAAATGAAGAAAGCACAAAGAATAAGAACACCTTGCAAACAAATTTCTTTGCCTCTAGAGAGGAACTACAGCAGGGTTGTTTGGCTTAGGGGATATGCATATGCTCAAACATAAAAGGCAAGTGGCTTTAGTAATGAAAACTCCCACATAAAAAAAGTAAGAGGATCAAATGTCACGTGTACCCTCTAAGGAGCTTGCAAAGATACCAGAGCCACAACACATGTAGCTGTCTTTGAACTAGTCATTTCAGGTCTGTATCCTTCAAAACATAATAACCACAAATAATAGTTTTGTTGTGACTATTTAGTTAGTTTTCAATAAAATGGGAGGAGAAGATGCTGTCAGGAGGGAGAATGACTGACTGATGAAGCTAGGTATAAAGCAAAATGTTATCTACCAGACAAATGTGGTTATAGAGGCAGTTACTTAAGAGGTACAGGGGCAGCCTTTTTCTCTTTCTTTCTTTAAACTGAAATAGTAATAGAGCAAAGCTGAAAGCAAAAAAACAAACCACATGTAGATGAGATTTTTGTGTAAATGCTAATGTTAACAGTTTGTTTTATTTTTTGACATTGTTCCAATACTTCAGTGTGATGGTTTTAAGCAAACTATTTATTTTATCCTCTTGCCTAAATATCCTCCTGTCATATTGCTGAATGCCCACACAGAATTTCTAGGGTATTCCTAGTAGTGAGAGTCCTTCCAGCTGCCCTACTGAGAGAGTTTGAGAGGAGCCCAGCTCCCTGCCATGCTGCTGCAGGTTATTCATGGCATCCTGAAGGCATTTAGGGACAATAGAGGAGGACAGCCTACAGAAAGACACTGTACAGCCACAGTGTCTGTTCAGGAAAAAATATCATAGAAACATAGAATGTCCTGAGCTGGAAAGGAGCCACAGCGATCATCAAAGTCCACTCCTGCTGCATCTCTCCTCAGAACTACCTTACAGTTTTGAAATGTTTCATGTATCATTTCTTTTGTAGAAATATTCTTTAATCTGAAATATTTCTCTTTCTCATTGGTTCTGTGATTTATATGTGCCAGCTTAGGGTTTTTTTACAGAGTCTTTACATTTTTTCTTGATTTTATGCTCTGAATAAAAGCAGAGAGAAAATATTTATATTTTTCTAATGCTGAAAATCCAATATACAGGCGTATTCAGTATTTTAAAAGCTGGAAATATTTCACTTGTGACTATCACATTGGAGAATATTCTTCCAATGCATTCAAATAGTTTACAGGCCTGAGGATATTTTAATTTTTGGAGGGCAGTTCAGACAAAGTAACATATGCCTCACTGGCAACCATAGGAAGTAAAAAGCACTCTGACAGTTTGGAAAAGAAGCAGAGAGAGGAAAAAAGCTATGAGTTTATGATTAGTAAACAGTACAGAATATGATGCCTATATACTGTAAAAGAAAAAATTGTTTCAGGTTTGGTTGTTTGGTTTTTTTTTGAGGAGCAGCACAAGTGCCTATGCATCATGAGGAGAACCATGAAGGATTTTTAAAAGCCTTTTTTGATTTTGAGAAAACCTGCCATGCATTTATCTGAGCAAACTTATGGAGCAGAAACTAGATAACAGTACGTTAAGGTAAGTTGGGTCAGATTTTTCTGCCATTACTAACATTCCATCTAAGTCTGATTTTAAACCGCTTTTGGGCATTTAAGGAGTGACATTTGCTGGCTAAAAATCAATTCTCATCAAGATCTCTTTGGCTTATATACTAGATTCTGTGCTTTGAAGCTCAGAGGAATTACTGAGAAGTTAAATGGGAGAACAGAGAAAAAGGGACCAGAGAAGAAGCTCAAAAGTCTAGTGGGGAAATAACTTCTTTTCCCCATCCACAATACATTACTGGAGTGTGAGAGAAATAATGAAACCAAAGGAGACCTGAGAGAAAGCTTATGATTAAGCAAGGTGTGTGGCTTTGGTCCTTTTAAAGCCAATTTAAATGTGTCTTCAGGCTGAATCTTGGAGACGTTTTATTTACTGAATGGTCTCCAATTGTCTGATAAGAAAGTAAATCAAAACCCCTCTACTGGTGATGTTATGAGAGTGGTGGACATGCTTGTCTCCTTCTAGACAGTATCACAAAAAGAAAGTATAGAGGCAGCAGGTGGAAGAGGTGTAATAGTTCAGCTGAACTCACATCCTAGCAGATGCAAGTTCAAAGATAGACCCTGTCCCCATTCCCAGGAATTTTTCATCAGTAGACCAAGCCCTTCCTTCATCATGAGGTCTTTGCAGCTTTGCAAAGATAAAGAGATATATAGAAAGTGGGATTGGATTTGGTGCTGAAGTTTGCTGTCTCTTGTGTGATGAGGATTCATCATTTTCCGTTTAAAAAAAAAAAATAAAAATTCTTGAACCCACTTGCAGTTTCATGTATCAGAATCACCAGTGGAAGAAAAGGTCACTGGTTTAATTCTTCTTTCAGGCACAGGAAATATTAAAATATAAGAGGTAATGTGAGGTATCATATAGAATAATTAAGATATAACTATGTTCATATATTATCCTTTATATGAAATTACTTTTTCTGCCCTTCCTCTTTAAGAAATTACACTGGACATTGTTCCTATGGTTACTGGGAGGCAGCATTTACAGACACTGTGGATTTCTATAAAAGGAGAAAAAAATCACTGCAACTGGAATGGTCTGCTGTGTTAAAAGTCACTTTGCACTCCAATTTTTATAGGCTAAGAGGGTGCTGAAATTTTGTTTCTAATCAGGTACAATGTGACTAATTAAACATTTAAGAGGAGTAATACAGTGTAATTAATTTTGTCAGCTTTTATTGGCTTGCCCCTCCTCCAAACCCCCTCCCTAAAGGTTTGAGATTTAGAATGTCAAAAAACATCAAGAAGACTTTTGAACAGCAAAGGACAGACTGATCTCAAACATGGTCAGAAGAGAATACTTAAAAATAAAATTCACTACATATTGCAGTATGTAGTACTACCATCTGATCTACATTTGAGGTGCATTTGGAAATACTGATCTCTTATAAAACACCCCCATTGACCACATGTTAATAACAACCTAGATGATACATTTTTTCCTTATTTTTCTCCCTGTCTATATATGACCTGAAGGAAATTTGGAACGGTTTATATTGGGAAAGCTATTGCTGTTCTTTTGAAAACTTAGAATAAAATAATCTTAAATGTAATTTTAGTCATTTAGGTGAGGACAAATTAAAAGGTTGTGAAATGCTTTACCTGTCTGAGGAAAATGTTTTGTGAAGCTGATATAACCTGTTTCAGAGAGCCAGATGAGAATTAGGCTTCAAAAAGTCTTCAAAATTTTCAACTCTTTTTGACAGTGTCAAAAATAAGTCAATAAAAATGAAAATATCTTGTTTATTTGACTGAAATCTGTTATGCTGCCCTCATGGCAATTCTGTTTCAAAGAAGTTTACACTCACAGAAAGATGCCTTTGTTATTATTTTGGAATAGAATTATCCCAAGAGTCAAGCTGGAGCAAATGTCAGCTTTTAAGTACATTCTGTGAGGTCACAGATAAAAAGCATCTTATGATCATAAAGTTTTGTTCTCATTGCAAATATAAAGCTGAAAAAGTATTGTCATTTTAATTCTGCATTGTATTTATAATTTCTTTTGGAGCTCCAATTAATATTTTAGAAGAATATTCGGTTTTTATTTGGGGAATAAAAACAAACATGATAGATAAAAGTGCATCTTTTATACTCAAATTTGTTCTTCATATCACCTTTTTCTATTAGTTTTTCCATTCTGTTTTTCACCCCCACTGGATTATTATTTTTTACTCTCTATTCACTAGCCTAGCAGTGGAAAACAATGAAGTGAAGAAAAATAAATCACTCCTCAATAGTTTGAAAAGCCCAAACATTGCCATTCAAGACAAAACATCAAAACTATGATATCAAAATTAGACAAATGTTACTTTGGTTGCTCTCCTAGCTCTGCATGGGCATGGCTATGATTTCAATATTTATTTACTGGCCCAACCAGCAGACAGATGATTAGCTGAACACATTGTCATACCTGAATGTATAAGACTGACTGGTTTTGGAGAGTGCAGTGATTCAATTTTGTTTTAGCTGGGCTACAACACTGCTTTCCTCATTCTGGGCTGTTGGTTTTGGTTCATATGTGGACTTAGACTATCATTCAAAACAGACACCTGGGTGACATTTACTGTGAATATTGATGCATGGACACCCACTACAATGTTTAAATGATGATGCACCAAATCTCATGTCTAAATCATGCATTCTCATAAAATGTGAATGTCAGAACTCAACAGTCCTCATTGGTACAACAAAGCTTACTCCCCAGGCTCTCACAGCTGAGAAGAAGAAAAAAAACCAAAACAGTCTATGGAGAGCCCACATGGTGACAAAGTTATTCAAATGCCGTAATTGAACGTTGGTAATTCAAAGAAATTCACTTGAACTCTCTTATGAATTTCCTGACTCTTTTCTTTTGGCATGAAGGATCTGAAATTTTTTATCTTTCAGAAAATGTCTTAGGGCATGTCTGGCAGCAAAATATTGTCAATTAATGAACAGGCAATTTTTACTTTGGAGAATACTGAATTAATCACTGGGTCAGGTTCTGTCATGGTCCTTAAATCTACTTTGGACTGTTCAGAAGGCAGTTGCTATTGCAAAGGACTTCTAAGAACCACAAGTTGATAACAGATTCGCAACCAGTACTCACTTTAATTGATTCTTCCCTCTTATAGCAAATTAATGGGTTAACTCTTTTAACTGTTGTAAACTAGAACAGTTCCACCGGTTTCAGTGAAAAAGTATAAGTGCATAATAATTGCACGTATGTCCTAGAGAGGAAAAGTGAAGTGTAAAGTATTCAAGCCAAAATCTATTTGTGTGCTAATGACTTCAGATCAGAGTTTTCCCTGAAAAAACATTTGATGAAAACAGGAAACAGAGTGATCAAGATCAAAAATGTGTATTGTGTATAGCAATTACTCTATAGTGATAATAACAGCATAAGTGAAATTTCGCACTCCACAGAATCATGGAGTATGTTGTGTGAGAAGGGACGCACAAGAATGATCAAGTCCCACTCTTGGCTCTGCACGGGACACCCTGAAAGTCACAGCATGTGCCTGAGAGTATTGTCCAAACACTTCTAGAGCTCTGTCAGAGTGATGGTGTGACTACTTCCCTGGGGAGCCTGTTCCTGTGCCCAAACACCCTGTGAGTGAAAAACATTTTCCTGATATCCAACCCAAACCTGCCCTGGCTCAGTTTCATGCAATTTCCTTGAGTCCTGTCACTGGTCATGAGAGTGAAGAGACCTGCGCCTCTGCTTCCCCTCATGAGGATGGTGAAGACCATGATGAGATGTCCCCTCAGTCTCCTCTTTTGTAGGCTGAACAGACCAAGTGTCCTCAGCTGCATCTCGTATGGCTCCCCCTCCAAACCCTTCACCATCGTTGTTGCCCTCTGGACACTCTCTTATAGCTTCATGTCTTTTCAATATTGTGGCACCCAAAACTTCACACAGGACTCGAGGTGAGGCTGCTCCAGTGCAGAGCAGAGCAGGACAATCCCTCCCTTGACCAGTTAGTGATACTGTGCCTGATGCACACCATATGCACTTCCTGCAGCCTTTCACTAAGTATAATGCTTTGGAAAAAAAAGAGAGAGTAGAATACCCATAACTGCATGGTATTCAGCAGAAAAGATAGTGTGGGAGGACTCTCAAACTCCTTACATATCATCCCAGTGAAGAATGGCAACAACATGTCATCATTCAAAATCACCTACCTACAATACACATTGTCCATTTTTTAAAAGTTCAACTGCCTAAATGAAAGCTCAATCTGATCTTAGTGAAGTTTCTTGGTAAAAGCTGGCAGCATTTTTGTTAGATAATATGTTCCCTGGGTGTAAATTATCATATGAAGATGCTGGCCAAAGAGAGATGGCAAAACTGCTCTTTGCCACTTATTTCCACAAGAATTGCACTTTCTAAAGGTGATTTTCCATCTTTTCATTCATTCTGAGAAACATGAAGAGAAAAAAAATAACCCCCTAACCCTGATCGTGTTGAAAATACTCCAAACCCAAGACTAGCTATTGCACTTGTTTACCTGCTATCCATTAATATTTAATCTGCACATGGATAAAATGTCAGCTGAGCTGTCCAGAAACATCTGGATGTTATGATACCTAACAAATCTAATAGGCATAGCTAATGAGCCCAAAGATGGGGAATGCATTATGTGGTTGCTGGTACAGCCTTCACCTGATGAATATAAATAGGCTGTCGTTGATCTTTTGTCCTACTAAAATGTAATCCAGTTTATTGAACTGGTGAATTGCATTAACCATTTTGACATTATTTCCTTATAAATCTAACATAGTGTCCTTGCTCTGTTCTTTGTCAGTACATAACGCTAACCAAAAGGAAAGGACAAAATCCCACAGCAAAGAGGGGTTCCAAACCACTGATGGATGTTGATTTAAATGAGAAATGTTTTTTAAAGCTCCAAAAGAACATCACATATCTGCAGAAAAGGTCTGGGGAGGACGTTGGAGGAATGCATTATAAAGGACATATATCATATTTGTAAGGCAATGTGTTATAGACTTGGAGCATGAGGAAATGAAGGTTTGTAAGTAGAACTCAGAAAAAGCTTATGTATCTGAAAGACTGCCTACTTTTACACTACTATAGTAGATCATTTCATATTTAAAAGCCTCATGTCACAACCGAAACCAGCATGGCTACAGTGACATGAAATAAATAAGGGGGGTTAATTAGAAGTGGTTATTTTACCATTTCATTTTAAAATAGCTGAAAACATTTAATTAGCTGGTGGCAGGAATATGGCAATCAAAATTTGCTGAAGTTGGAGTTGTATGTTTAACACAGTCTCTGCTGTTTCTGTGCAAGTGACTGAAAGGGTTGAAAACACAGGTGTGCTTCAGAGACAAAGCATAAACCTTTTCTTACCTTATCTAACTTTCCCATTCAGCTCACAAAGGACATTTTCTAATGAAATGCCATGTTCACTCAATTTGTGATGTCACTAGTTTATTGCACATATGTTAATATAAATACAAAATAAATGCTTCTAGTACCTAGATTTATAATGGCTATAGACAATATCTACCGTGGATTTTTTTAAATTCACAACTTACGACTCTAAAGAGTTTGACATAAAACGTTTCTTCAGATAAACAATTAGGACAGTTCAAAGGCAGATTTTATTCCTTCTACTGTATTTACCATCATACTGACCTATGACTTCCTTTCATTTTAAAAACACCTGGTTTACAGGTCATAGGAGTAAAAAGATAAAGCAGGTTACAGAATTCTTGTCTAGCATCTCTGAAGAAGGTATGTGAATATCCAGGAATCAGACTGCAAAGGCAGGAAATCTTCCTACAGCTCCTCTGAAAGAACGGGGAGGTGGTTCATTCCAAATACCTGAGTCCTTTCATCTGTAAATTTGGGGTTTGTCAGTATTCTGTGTAATTTTTTTCCCACAGTCATTGCTCCTTCTGCTCTGCAGATTATTCCACTAGCTGAATATCAAGGGTAAAATTTCCATGATTTCCTCAGCTTACCAGTTGCATTAAGACCTTGTTTATATGAGCCTCTCAAAAAATGTCAGACTACAATTAAGAGGAAAGTTTGGACAAAATATTTATCAAGGAAATAAGAGACAAGAAATTAATCCAAAATCTTGACTAGGGTCATCCAAGAGAAAAAGAAAAAGAAAAAAAAAAAAAAAAAAAGAGGCAAAGCTAAAACAGTTATATATTTCTTTGCTTTTGGGTCTTCAAATTTTAGGGGGAAATAAAATTTTAAAACCTGAATCTTCACCAAGCCACAGTTTTGATAAAACCCCAAATTTTAAAATTACCTGAGTATAACATTATTGCAGTTTTCCATGTAAGCATAACTACTGATGGTAAAAAATAACTTAATACAATTTTGCCCCTATAAATACCAAGTAGATCTTTCCAAATGTGCAGAGAGGATCACAGAAAGATAAACAGCAATTTGCTGTATCTGGCAAAATTTTTTTTATGTTTGTTTAATGTTGCAGGATTTCCTAAGGACTTCAAGTTGTTACAGTACAATAGAGGAGATAGCAACAGGCCTAAGCATCAATGAGGGGACACAAAGGATGTAGGAGATGAATGAGCAGCAAATTGCTGCAGTTGGGAAAGCAGCAAGGCTCAGAGGAACAGCAGATATCACTGCCTGCTTTCCTGGTACACTGAGAAGATGAATCTGTAATTAGAATACAAGCAAATATCCATGCAATCTATCTCTGACAATGGAAAAACATTTTCTCTACTATTTTAGTGATTGATCTGTTTTGAAGGCATGATGAATATTGATGGCTCTGACAGCATCATGTCTACTGTATAGGAAAAAAATATGAGAGTTTGTAAAAAAGTTAAAAAATGAGAATAATGAATGACTAAAATATAAAAGGAAATCAAATAAGAAATCATTGCTATCCCTCCAAATACTAAAACCTTTAAATGATCAACCCTTTCTTTAAGATTTATTGGGAAAAAAAAAATTGAGTGGAAACTCAGTCTCTCAGATTAAATAAATACTGCACTAGTAAAAACTTACACTGAATTGAAAAACAAGTGAGGAAATGATGGTGAAAAAATTATTGAGCTTTTCTGTATGTACAAATGGGTAAATGCAATTATTTTGGACTTTATAACTTTGTATACTCAGTATAAAGAGAAGACTAAATATTTTCAACCATTTTTCCCCAAATCTCTCTGGCATGTTAACATGTCTAAGGAATTTAATTTTTTTAAAAGGAAGGTATTAGATATTTGCCATGCAATTCTTTGTAACAATACAATGGATAGATCAAGAAAATAAATTCAAGCCTAGTGTTTAATATTGAACACTTTGGTGGAATTAGAATACATTTTGCTCTTTGAAAACATAGATATGACAAATGTGTGTCTATTTAAGATGGCTTTGGAGTTAACCAGAGATGACAGCAGAACTGACCATCTTCTGTCAACATTATCCTTGCCAGATTCAGTCCTTAAATGAACCTCACAGATTAGTAGTGGCTACTGTGGCTTAAAATGAGGAGTGAGAAATTTGCATTCCAGTAAGTATTGCAGAAATAGTTGATGGGATATAAGAAAGCAAACATGTAAGACCTCAACTCTTTGCTAGCTTTATTAAATGAACATTTACAATTCTTGGCATTGTAGATCATAACCAAGGGAGGCTTTTTCACCTGGCAGGATAATTCATGTTAGGGAAAATTTGTTCTCTTTCTTTATTTCATAGCACAGCAGAAGCTTGAATAAGTGGGACGTGACAGGAAAATCAGATCTTTTGGTTGCAAGTTGTGATTTTTTAAGAATCAAACTTCACAAGTACTATTAAGAATAAGAATATTAATCGACCACAGAGCAATGATTTTTAAAACCTTTCTAAAATAATAGGCCACATCTCTACTTATGTCTGGTTATTTCTTTCCTTCTCAGAATGATCTGTACCATATTGCAAATGGCACATATTGATTTTCTCAGCAGATTTTTTTTGGTAGTTGAAAATTAACTTTGGGATAACTAAAAGATGCAATGTCGTCTTCAGATGTTTAAATTACAGTAATTTCAACACCTCGTCATTACTTGTTACTGCTTGGTCTTTTTTTCTCCTTTTATTTCAACATTGTTTACTTGACACCAAATTTGGTCATAACAGTGAAAGTACACCTTAAATAGGATAATATACATCACTTTTTCAGCCTTTCTCTGCTTGGCAATTATCATTTTGGACGCAAAACTCTTGTTAATTTCTGCTGTGCAACATATGGTTAATTTCTTTCTATTTCCATTGCATTTAACATTGCAATAACTACTGATAGTTCTTCCAGTGTTTCCACTTGTTCCTTGAAATGCAGGATTCTTCTCTGCATGCTTGATATAACATGGTTGTTCTCTGCAGCATAGCTAATGAGCTCTTCGATTTGATTTTAAATATATAAATTATGTCATAATATTTCAAGTGTTAATTACGTCTTTTAAAAAATTCTATAGTTTCTAATTACAACTAGCTTTCAGTACTGGATAATTCCTGCTCACATACGATTCCCACTATGCTCATACCCTGCACATTCAAAAGAGTCTTGCAGGCGGCCCTGCAGTACTATGGAGTCCAAAACTGTCCAAACGTGGCATTCTCTCCGACCACCATCATCAGAGGCGGTGCTGCTGAAGGTATCTCTGTTAACAGGTTTTAGCAGGGATGTGCAAACAACTGTGTGAGTTCTGCAAAGACATGGAAGCTGCTGGTGAAACTTAGTCCACAACTCTATATGGACCCAAGCAACAGTGGTCCAGCCTACAAGGAGGATGAATTGAACAACATCATGGGACAAACAAGCACAATACACATCACCAAAGTCCAGAGCTAGTTGCAGATGCCTATCTGCATAACCTTTGTAAGCAGCCTGTGCTTTTTCTAGCTGTTCAGAAGGAAACAAATGTGTATGTTGCAGCCACCAAACCAGAGCCCTCAAGGCAAAACTCCTGGAGCACTGCCCCAGTATAGCTATGTGGTCATGGGACTGGGAACAACACTGCTTGTACAAAGAGGTCTGCTGCTTGGAAGAGCAGGCACTGCTGTTATAGACAAATTTTGCCAGTGGCAGCAGGTAAACCCAGCCATCCACAACAGTTAATATAACATGGATATGGCTTGAGGATCTGGTTCACCTGCTTTGTCTGATGTGGGTAATATGGGTTGCAAAGCCCATGTTGCACCCCAGCAGGCCCAAAAGCTGCCACCAGAGCTGAGAAGTGAGCTAGGTGACTCCATTCATCACCACACAGCCCAAGGCAGCCCATGGCCCTGAAAGGCATGTAAAACCGAGTGTGTGGTCCAAGGGGCTGGGAGCAACCTCTTATTGGAACAAAACCAGCTGCCTTGTAAACATGTTCACCACTGCAAGAACTGTTCCATGGGCCTGGGACACAGGCAGGTCCACAATTCAATCCATTATTATTATCCATTAATGTGCCATAGCTAGGCAGGAGCTGACAAGGGTTGGGATAGACCCTGGGGGACTTGCGTTGCTCTCTTCCCCCAGACATTGACACTGCAAGCCTGAGCACAGCTCCTGCCATCTGCATGGACCAAAGGCCATGAGGAGGTGGGAAGGACTCCGTGCAGAGCCTTCAGACAACCACTGTACCACACCCTCAGCACATCACAGCAGCGCTGGAGGACCTGTGTTCCCAGTGGGGATGTACCGACATTCACTGCCACATGGAATATCACCCTTCTCCTTCAGGTGTTGCAAAGTATGTCCTCACTGAAACTATGTGGCCAAAGGATGGATCTCAATGTGCTTGGAACTTTAAAAGTCATTGGTTTCCACAGCTACAAAAAAATGTTGCAGAGAGAAAATAAAATAAAGGGGTGTGGATCCACATCTGTGACACACTCAAAATGAGAGAAAAGTACACAGGTCACAGGGTCTAGCAGACAATAGCTGAGACAGGGTGACAGGCAATAGAAAAAAGGGGAAGAGCTCATCTGCCAGTCAGTTTTATAAGCTCTCCTGAAAATCCACAAAGGGCATACACTGATATAATATTTATAAAACATTTTCTCTGAACATATAGCCCATGACCCTGACAAGAGCACCACCTGTCCCAAAACTCCAAACCTCACTCTACACAGCTTTCAAAGCAAATCTCCATAAAGAAGCAAAATGTTTGGACAAGAATATCCTCACACAAAGCATGGATAAGAGGCATAAAAAATATCAAGGAGAATGATGCATCAAAGAGATGCATCAAAGCTAGGAGGGCATCTCCAGAAAGAGTCCAGCAGATGTAATCAAAAATAAAATTCTATGGAAATGGGCCAAAAAATATTCCCATATGTTTTGATGGAAACTGCAGCACTTTGCCTCAGGGGAAGGGCTCAGCTAAGGCATCTCTTGTGGAGACTGTTATATAAACAAGAACTTTGTGAAATGGACCCGTCTCACAGATGTAGCTTATCCATGTCCCCTGATTATAATTCTCAGCTAAGCATTCAGATTTTTCTAACAACTAATAGTAACTATCATGTATTTTTTTTCCCCTACTTATGTTACTTTTCAGTTGTCATCATGCCTATGGAGACAAACCCATCTCCTTTGGAAGGAAGTGAGCTTTTTAAAATTCTACTCGTAGTTCTTGTAACATTCATGATTTAGCCTCACTTTACAGGGCTAAAACTTTTTTATTTTAAGAGGTTTGTTGGTTTTTTTTCCCAATTGCAATTTGTCCAGTGCTGCTTGTACGGCAGCAATTTCATGGACGAAAGCCTTCCACTGGGGGTAACAGAATATATGTAACAATTTATATTGAGTTTCCATCATGTTGTACCAGTTGCCACATGCGAATGAATTTAGGTTTGCAACACCCTTGTGAGGTAGAGGCATATTGATTTTCCTTTATTATAGGTTGGAAAACAAAGACTTTATGCAACAAAACCTCAGTCAATCACAGAGCCAAGAGCAGATCCCAGCTTTTCCCGAAGTGGACTTGTGTTAGCTATGGCAAGACTATTTTCCTTCTTTCAAGATGGTGTTATTTTTCAGACAAAAAGGGACAATAATGCTAATATCAGACAGCTCACAGAAATATAGTAGTGAATGTACATGTGGACATCCTTTTAAAGTAGTTTCTATAACTAAAAAAATTGTTAGTGGAAATTTTGAAATATTTACCACTGAGGTCTATGAACATTTCCAGTAGTTTTTGGTTTGTTGGTTTGTTTGTCTTTTCAAAGTAGAAACTATTTCTTAAGCTTTCCCTTTCATTCTTATTTTTCTACTAAAAAGGAAGGCCTGGTTATCATAAGCTATAATTAAAAGCAGTCTTGAGCTTCCCACATCTCAGAGAACTAAAGAATGACAAGTTGTTAATAATAGCAAAATTACATCTGTATCTGTAGTGGAGCTTATAAATAATGCCAGTTTTAAAGGAAGTTTAATAAAATTTTTGAAAATTTATTGCAGTCAAGACCCTAAAGTTCCAAAGTCATTATACTTTTTCATTTAATAAAATCATTTGTACTTGAAAATTTGTCCTGCAAACATTTTCTAGGAAGTGTTTCTAGATGTAAGTGAAAAGTCAGAAGTATTCTCTTCATTTCAAAATTCCTTGGGTTTTCTTCTTGTATATAGCTTTCCTCTTAAGAGTTAATTACATCCTCTTTAAAAATCTGCAGCTGAAAAAATTATAATTCAGTAGTGTGTTTACACATGCCCTTAAATACATCAGAAGTGTCCTGACATGCTGCATATATATTGACTATATTTTAACAGTCAGTGTTCAAATAAATCCTTGATTTTCAAATGTTGGATGTGGAATGTTAAAAAATCAAATTGTATTTGATCTGATCTCTCTATGCAAGCCCGTGCTGAGCTTCTATATGAAAATGCAGGTTTATAATAAAACAGGGAAATAGAGAGAAAAGTCAGAACAATGGTTTGCATTTATCCACTCAGGAATTCCTGATCCTTGTAGCATTAAGATCAGTGCTTTGACTACAAGCAGTTTCGCCTTAGGGACTAGCATGGTGAGAAAAGTAGGGGAAAACACAAAGTAGAAAATAGGAGGCAGAGGGGAATTAGTCAAATACACACTGTTTCACCTTTTTTTGATTAAGTAAACTACAGAACAGTAGCTTTCTTTCATTAGTGCAGCAGAAAAAGACAGGTGAAATGAACACCATAAAATATATGAAATATAGAGGATTAATTAATTATACCTGTTTTGATAGAGTTCTTAATGGAATGAATCTATGGGCCAACCTGCTATGGTCAAGCTGTCATTCAAGCAGGATTAGAGTTCTGCTTTGTGAAGGTTATATATTCTCATCAGCACATCATGATACTATGTATGGAACCCTGCCACCTGTGGAACTCAGTCAAGTACGGATGTATGTACCCAGCCATAGCTGGACACAGAGATGAAATAGTATCCATTTCATGTGCATTTTATTCAGAAGATAAAACCATCCAGAACAGAGCAACAGTTCTACAATATATGAAGAGTCCCTGCTATGCTGGGCGTTAAACTAATTTAGCGGCATCAAATAACATCTCTCATCAAAACTGCCCTGGAAGAAGGTCCTGCACAATAAGACCTGTCACTACAATAAATCACACTAGTATGGATGTAGTTTCTGGGCCTGATGAGAAATTCATGGGAAAATGGATCACTGAGTTAAGCACTTGCTATAAGCAAATACTCATTAACACAGCAGTGTTTCACACAATCCCATGTTTTATTATCACACAACACTACCATGAACAATTGCATTTTAAGAACATCATTAAGTTTCCAAAACCAATCTCCCAAAAAAAAAGAAAAAAAATTTGCTTTTGGAGCTGTAGTATAATCTCATTTTCACTGCCTCTGCTGATAGTTTTCAACTGCATGCCCATGCTTTGATCTACATGATCGAATACATGCTTTGGTCTGCAGCAGAACTCTCCCTTGTCCAGTGCATATAAGGGTTAGTAAATGGCTCTTAGTATTTTTGGGAGGGTTGTTGGGTTTTGGTGTTTTTTTTGGTGCCTGATCCACATTTCTGAGTCAGAATTTTTAATTTCTTTTTGGCTGGGTTATGGTGCTCACCAATATGCTCTCTGCAGTCCCTGAGACCTCTTTGCTTCGTTTTCAGTTGTTGGGAGTGCTCAGAGCTGGCTCGGGCTCCCCCTGACTCTACACGAAATTATCCATCTCACTGTGCTGACACACAGCCCGTGATTCAGGGATCAGTGGCAATTCCTGAGAGGCAAGGCCAAGTACTCTAATTTCCTGTCAGCAGTGACATCATCTCTCTTTTTCTGCCTCTCTGCTATCAACAATGGTTTGCATCAGCAGATATCTTACCTCCTTCAGCAAGTCAGCCCTAAAAGTACTGGGAGAAGTGGAGTCCATGCCCCCAGCTCTCAGAACAGCAGTACTAAGTGTTTCGCTCCCCTTTTCCTTTCCCAGGAGAGATGTTGCTTCATACTTACTGTCCCACACTCTCCAAACAGCATACTCTTCCTCCTCTGCTGGAGGTCCATGTTTCATTGCTTCTGTACCTTTGAGTCCTCATTCAAAACAGCAGGGGTGGCTACAAGTGTTTGCGTGCTTCACAGCTGGAGTATCAGCTCATTGAAAAATGGATGCACACAGTTCAAAATGCAAGAGAAGAAAAAGGAAGGGCAAAATGAATGAACTTATAGATGGGATGATTTATCTGACCACCACACATACACTGCTGAATATCCCTTTCCATCCTTTCTGTTTTGTCCTTGAAGGGGACTAGATGGAGTGCAGAATACCTTAGGAGACCTAGACCTGGAAGGATACATTGAATGCATCCACTGCTATATCCCCAGTCCTGCCTCCTATGCCAGCTATAGACAAAGAAGTTAGGGCACTCTTTTGCTATCATCTTATGGCCTCCATCATTCTGCACCATGTAACAGTTACTTCTGTCTCTGTGCTTGTGAATCCAAAGATGCTGTGAGAATGGCAGCAGCAGTTACCTGTGCAAAACTCCAGAGCCTGGAGTCCTGGAGCCTCAGGACATAAAAGCTTTTCCATAAAACAAAGATTGAGAATGGTTCTCCAAGTCTCCCTTTGCCTATGAAAGACAGACCTTTCTCGTCTCTAAGTGACTTTCCTCTTTCACTGCTTTTCACCTGTGCAAAAATTGAGCAGAGAACATGTACAGACCTATGTTCCTTTGGTTTTTGGCTATCTCTTCAGGTCAAGTCCAATGCGGACAGTGGCTGGTTCTGAAAACACTGAAAGAATTCCTATCCCTGACAGAAGCTCATTCTTCTTTCTAACAGGGTTCCAATGAAAATAAGCAGGAATTAAAACAAGGATATTTTCTTTTTGAAAATGGTCTTCTTTTGTTTGTATTAATTACTCAGTTGCTAATTTCACATTTAAGAACCTGTACTGAATGTCAACACAAAACCCAGAATATTTTATGAGCCTCAAAATTATGAGAAATCTGCTTTTTCTAGAATTAAAATATATAAATGTTTACAGAATTCTATTGGAAATGCTCATGCAGTTTTGTCAAAGCTAAAATTAAGCCCAGGGATGATTTTAGCATCACACAAATTTACACCAAAATTCAGAAGAAGTTGAATATCATTATTTGTGAATTTCTGCCACATGAGATGAGAAATGGACATAAGAACACTTAGGAGGTATCGAGGTTTGTTTGTTTTGTTTTTCTGCCTTAATTTGCTTTAATTTAATATAGCACAAATACCAGCTGTATGGTGAAAAATAGACATTCAGATTACCATTCCTTACTTTTAAAACTTTATGGACTCCCCCTTGAAATAACTGGCAGTTAGGATTGTGGAGCCCTAAATCTGTTTTATCTTGGCCCTGAGAGATAGATTCAAACTAAGAAAATCTAGGAGGCTTAACACCTAAACTTTATTGCAATTTCAAAGTTAAAAACAAAGAAAGAAAAATGTTTTTGAATCTCTTTATAAAGTATGTACATACATGAGGTGATAGACTAGAATTGACAGTCTCACAGGGTAAGAGTTTATCACCCAAATTCCCTTCAAAAATATGTATGGGCATGTGATATGAAATACAGTCTCTGAGAGTAATTGAAGACTTCTCCTTTTCATTTGGGACTAGTCTTTCAGTCTCAAAGATAGTTTTCTAAGACGAAAATGGATAAGTTTTCAGATTTAGGGTTATTTATAAAAAAAGCTTTTTACATACTGTAGCTTTGCAGGGTTCAGAAGACAGCTGGCAGTACTGTAAGTTTTGACGAGATGTCTGAGACACTTAAAAATACATTGTTATGTGTTTGAATAAATATCTTAGAACACTGACTGCTGCATAAAACGATTTCTATGTACATAACCTCTTCTTTACTTCATTGCTTTTAATAGAAAGTGTTGTGTTTCGGGGCTATCAGCATGTGGTGTGTAAAGTAATAATATATTCCACTGTCTACTCCTCATTTTATATCATGATCCCTTTATGTTTATACAGTATTGGACTTCTGTGCATGATGTAAAAAACATAAAGCTAAAGCTATCATTCTAGTCAAATAAAGAGCTATGCTTGCAGTAGTCTTTAGCACTATCAAGTGGCAATAGATAATCTGCTGCCACTTTGGCTTATCTTCAGTAGGACGAATTATGGATCACAATTTGTCCTTTGATGTTTGCATGCCCTTTAAATGTTCATCTATCAGACAGATAGCACAACTTATTTGAGAATGCACATTTCTGAATGGGCTTTTGACTAACAACAAATTTGACGATAAACAAAATGCAACAGGAACCTTTAGACATTACTCATGTGGGGATAACTTGTAGATACACATGCACATGCTGGGTAAATGGCATTCATCTCCTATGTGACTTGTGGATTTCTTAAATTTTCAGACTCTCAGTCTGGAAAGCACCAATTCATCATCTAGTCAGATGTTTGCTCTGTTGCTAGCCCTGGAGTTTAATCCAGTTATCCAGTGCTGAAATCAGTAAGTTGGATTTCTGCTGCATTGCAAAGAGTTTCTGAAACTGCATTCACTCTTGACCCACTCAAAAGAGAAACTGTCCTATCGCATGGGAGGTTTCATTCAGTGATTCATCATCTCCCCTGCTAAAAACATACTCATTTATTAATTCTTAGCTATGTTTCTAATATGCATGGTGCCCTTTTCCCCTACTAAACAAATGTAACTGTGTCTCACTTTAAGACAATTTAAGTGGTGGACACTCTAAAATGGGTTCCTTCCCTTAGTTTCAACCAATCCATTTCAACCAATAGGGAGAAAAAAATAGGAGGAGATAGAAGTAAAAAAAATAATGGTTTACCAACAAGCTAAACAGTTACAGGAAAAAAACCACAAAACCTGAGTAATCACTGGACACAAAATTGCCAAATCTCAGGACACCCATTGAAACAAAAAACACCCAAACTGTGGGAGTACAGCCCCCCTCCAAGGTGGTGGCCCCTGCAGCTGACCATGTGTAGGGAGACAAAGGGAAGATGGTGTCAGCTCCCTCCCCCAAGATGGCGCTCTCCAGTTGGCCATGTGGTCTGGAGAAAAAGAAAAAATATCACAGTGAAAAGAAACCCTTCCGGGAAGGTAGAACTTTGCCAAAAAACTCACTTCTTAGCCATTGACATAGATATTTACCCTTATTCTATTTGTCACTACCTGAATGATTTCAGTGTTAAAATAGTGTGCTTTCTCAGCCATATGAAAGCAGATCAAATATTTTGAAAACAAAACCCTGGCTTCTCTGAAGGAAAAAACTTTTGAATTTTAAACTTGAAACTTGCTTCCTTTCAGAGCACCAAAATCTGAGAAAATTATGAATGCATCCTGAACTGTAATTGGGACACTGCTATCAACCTCCAATTCCAAGCATTTCTCCTAACATCTCCTCTTTCACAAAGGTCAGATCTTGGGATTTGCAAGACCCATTGGCCATCCTCTGTCTTGAAGGCTTATGATTCAGCCAAACCTTGGTATTTTAAACAGTAGGTACATTTCACTTCTCCTTGGGAAAAGGGGGAAAAAAAAGAAAAAAAAGAAAAAAAGAAAAATAAAAAAAAAATGAGAGAAGCAGATTCACAAGTAGTTTATTGAGTTTAATTTATGCCAAGCATTTGGGGAAAATGTGTTCTTCTGAGCTAACCCCTGCAGCTATGCAGTCAACAGGGAATTTTCTTGCTATAAGATGTGTGGTGGTACACTTTTCCTGCTACTCCAAATATCTAAATGCAAAACCTGGCATTCAGAGACATCATGTGGAGTTTTGACATTCCCAGGGTCTGGACGTTAATGAATGGATTATAATGGGATATAAATATAGTATTTTTAACCCTGACAGATATGAACTAGCCCCAGTAATATTTCTTATTTCACATAAGAGAAAACAGTATGAGCACTGATCTACTAAAGGGGTTAAAACTTGGCAAATATAAGCAGCATGTCTTAGGATTTATTGAAGAGCTCTTATTGTCACTTTCACTAAGACAATCGGAAAAGCAAATGTTCAAAACACAGTCAACTTGAGGAAGTTTTTAACATCTTCTGAAATTTCAGATTGATAGGTCGAGTAAAATAGGGATGGCTCTCACTGTTTCAGATTTTGAACACCATGTTGGGAAGTACGCAACAGTAATGAAATTGCTTTTCTAAAATACAGCAGTGGGTTGCAGCTCCCTGTGGCCTGTGCCATCCCTCTTTGTGAACTGAAAGGAGTTATATAATGGCTGTTCAAAACCAGCCTTTTGTAGAGGAGGTCACATGCTGCAAACAGAGAGCTGTCACATGGAGGACCTATCAACACAAAATGCTAGAATCTTTGCAAAATGTTTTAGTGTGTTACACCACTGGATTACTCATGTATTGCTCTCCTTAGGTGTAACAGCAGGATTATTTGGAGTCGGGTGGGGGTGGGGATGGTGGTATGAAACCAGAGCATTTTAATTTGGGTTTTAATCTTCTGGGAGCACATGAGGGCTAAAAAGTACCTAGATGGACTGCCTCATTTTAACAATATTCACAATTACCACAGTAATTTCGGGGTGATACGTCATAAATAATGGCAAAAAATCCAGCTGTGATCTGGAAAGCTGTTAAAATATGTGGACAGACATATAATAAATATCCTATACCACTCAGTGGTAAAGAAGCATCATTTCTGACCATATTTATGAGGTTTGGAAGCACATACCACCATGAAGATCGGTGTCACTAGATGGAGAGGCAGAGCTCTGCTGGGTGTGTGGACAGAGCTGTTCAAAAAAATCCAATTACCTCTTTCACTGCTGTGATGAGGAAGCTTTTCTGGGAAGAAAAACTGTAGTAGTAGTAGCTATTTCTCTGCAAAATATGGAACCAGTTGTCTTGTTAATAGATAAGAGAACTGTTAATGAATTAACTCAAAGTTTAACAGAAAATCTTTCCATCAGTCTAGCTCCTATAGACAACAGAAGTGTTTCAGAATTAGACATATTTTACACTTTTTCACTCATCCAACTCTTTTATCAAGCTTGCTCTTATGTTCACACGGTTTGAGATGCAGTGAGAAAGTGGTAATTAAAAAATACTACCTGAAGTCTAAGTTCTTGTAACGTAAGTGTTCCACAAAAAAGAGATCATAATAAGCATTCAATACTATCAGTGTATAAAGAAATAGATGAAGATTTATATTAAGCAGTGAGATTACCTAGTGCAAACTGAGCCATGGGACAAACCCAAAGTCCATTAGACTTTCTGGATTCTGTATAACCACATCTGACTCATCACTGAATTTGTTTCATTCCTTATGAAAAGACCTTTTTTGCAGATAATTTCTCCAGTCCTAAACCTTGAGTGTGCAATATATCTAACTTCTAATGATGATAAAAATTGAAAATATATTTATTACTTAAATTGTTACTTTACTAGTTGTGATTCCCAGCTGGCTCCATTTAGGCTCTGACTTCCTTGTGTTAATAGTGCTGATGAGCAGAGACAAAAAGTCTTTTCTGCAGAGAATTGCCTATTTAATTTATAACAAGTTCCAATAAATCTACTGTTGCAAATACCAGGGAGTGAAGGGAGAGAAAGCAAAAAATACCCCCTGCACTTATACTGGTTGGTAGGTTCACTGGCTCATGCTTTTACGTAAGCTGAATATGTTTTTAAAATTATATATCCACAATTTTCAGTGGTCTTCTATCAACCTATTGTCAAAAATGATTGTTTTACTGTGAGAAATAAGACACAAATACTGATGACAATTTCATGTCTGATATATCCATTTGTTTCATTTTGGTTTCTTCTTTTGTACACTACATTGCTTTTTCATGAAATGAAGTATTATTTATGATTTTCTGTTTGAAATGTATATATGGAATGAAAACAAACTCAAAACAAAAGTACTTTAAAGGAATGACTCCTAACAAAAGCCCTGAAATATTCAGTTACTTTTATCTGGTATGTTCATGATACAACTGATCATTAACAAGGCAACCAAGGAAACTCTGTTCCAGGGCTGGCTATCTTTAAATTTTTTAGTCTTCCAGATGACAGATTTCTCTGTCTTTCTTTGCACAAATAACATGTTGTGAACTAAGATATGAAAAAAGACACTGTCGAAATGAAGAATTTGACTGACCGTATTTATCAAGCACTAAAATTTATTGGTGTAATGCAGAAAATAAATTAATGAACCCATCACATTTTTTAAAAAATATTATTGCTAATGATTATATTATACTAGCAACCATGGGTTATTGGTACATCCCAAGCATAATGGGACAAATATGTCAGGAAATGCAACACATAAAAATGGGACAAAATATTTGGTATCCTGGCAGAATATTAAGCATGAAGTTTAGAAAGGATTATCTAATTTCTTAGGAGTTTTTCTCATTTCCTTGGTTTTGACACCCTTTTTTCTAAATAAATAACCCCCACTGTGATCAACTGTTATGTCTTGACTTCATGTCTTTCTCTCATTTACAAGCTAAGCTTTATCAGTTGGAAAAAATATTGGGGAGAATCCACTGACTGAAAACTTCAATGATTTTTCAGCCATGGTAAAAGTGAAAAGTAATATGCCCTAGGGAAGAAGTGCTGTGGTTCATCCAGACAGGAATTTTAGGAAAGCAAGGCTTAGTAAAAAGTAGGACAACCATCTGAAACAGAACAGGAAATAGGTAAAGGGGGAAAGGTGAACATTCAGATAACTGTTTGGAAAAATCTAGTTAAGGAGTCATGTCAGTGCTATGTTCCCAAACTGAAGCAGTCTTTCCAGGGCCTTTTCTGTTCAGAACTTAAAATAATGCCCTTGGAAACTGAAGTAGAGAACAAAGAACACAGATGTTAAAACTTGCGAATAACTCCACGTTGGGAAGGCTTGCAAACACTTTGAAGGAGAAGATTAGAAGTTAAATAATTTTGACAAATTGGAAAAGTAGGTGAAATCTAATAAAGACAAATGTAAAGTTTTATACTATGTAGAAATAATCATCTTTACAGACAGAGGATGGGGAGCACCTGGCTAAAATCTGAGAGGTGTGCTTGATGGCAGAGTGAACACATATAAAAAATACAATGATTTTGTAAAAGAAAAGACATCACAGCAAAGCAAAAAAAGAAATTATCTATGACTATCACACTTGCATGTACAAATATCTATACTTTAAGATCTGGAATAATGCTGTTATTTGGATCTGACATGATTGCAGTGAGAGAAGATTGTAGCACAAGATACAGCTGGAGAAAAACAAGAATGATCAGAGGTCGAAATAATATGATTTCTAAAGAAAATCTGAAGGAGCTGAGTTATCTAGCTTAGAGTAAAGAAGTCACGGCAATAGCTGTTAAATACATGGAAGGTTAGTTTCCAGGATTACGATGATAAACTGTCTTGTCATATTCACTTTAGCTGGAACAAGAAACAATAAGCTTAATTTGCAAAGGGGCCAGGGGTTAGGATATGAGTTACAGCAGGCAGAATAGTTGAATAGTAAAATGCTGCATATAGTAGTTTGTGGGGATTTTATTTGTTTGGTTTGTTTGGGTTTTTTTGTTTGGGGTTTGAGGATTTTTTTGTTTGGTTTCTTTTCATCCTTGAGAGGTGGCTAGAATAAGCCAAGTGGCTTTCTAAGGTCTAGAAACAGGTAGAATGCTTCCTTTTAAGAGCTAAGATGATATCTTAGCCGGTTTTCCAACTTTATTATTTATTATTTCTCTATTATTGTTATTATTATTATTACTATTACTATTATTATTATTATACCTTCAGTCCATCTACTCATAAATCCTATACTTCTGTGTCATACATGGCTGACTGCAAAATGTATTGATGGACACTATTTTCCAAAGAAAGGAAAAAGAGGAAATTAAATGGAGGCTATCTTCCAGGTTGTGAAGTGAACACTTTCCATTGGGGCAGGGGTACAGAACCAGAGCACAGCTCTAGCTTCCACCATGGTGGTAGCTGGAGACCAATGGAAAGTACAGGGAGGAAAAACGTGATAACTGTGCAGATGGATTGGATGCCTTTACGAAGGAAACCTGATACAATCAGGAGTCATAAATCTTTTATATAAAAAAAACAACCTTATCCTATGAATAGATAGTAGGCATGAAGGCTAATATATGTATCTCTCTTTAGATTAATAGATAAAATGTGCATGGTGGGAGGAGGGCATAAGGAGCAACAAAGACATCTCTCTGTGGGGGATGATATGATTCCCCATTTGTGTCTTCTTCTGTTCTTCTAATGAACAATTAGCAGCAAATCTACTGAACAAAAAGCTTGACTCTTGCTCTCACCTGATTAATCTGTTGCAATATTTACTTATATGTTCCAGGAAGAAACTTTTTCTGTTGAGGCTGCCACTGGACAGAAATTTTCCATTAGAAACATTTTTCACTGTAAAATTAAAGTCCACCAAAAACCAGCTTTAAATGGGTTAGTGCAAAGTCTGAGGTCCTGAATTAGAGTGTTTTGGGTTTGTTTTGGGGTTTGTTTTGGGCTTTTTTGGTTTTTTTAAGTCAGAGAGAGACAGGAAGGACAGGAAATGTTATACTGCTAATTTGTACATGATATTTCCATGACAGATAGCTTTCTTTAGGCTTTTGCTTTCTGTTCTTTCACGTTGCATAGCTCTGCCCCAATGCAGTCCTTGGCACACCCTGATGCTGGTCTGTTCTGTTCAGGGGACAGTGGAAGAACCTTCCCCTTTGTCTGTACAATGGAACACTGATTAGAGAAGGGCATGAGCCTCGTTTACCTAAGTATCTCTTTTGCCAAACTTTCAGGATACAACAAAATAAAGAGCCTAGACAAATAAACCAAAACCAGCAACAACAAACAAACAAAGCAAACAACAACAACAAAACAAAAAAAAACCCCACCCCCCAAAAAACAACCCACCAAACCAAATAAAAACAAATCCCTTTAGAACAAACAACCAAACTAAAACTAAAAGAAACTAAAAGAAAAACAAACAAACAAGCAAACAAACAAAAAAACAACCGAACCCCCCCCAAAAAACCCTAAAGTAAATGAGACCTTGCCTTTCAATGCTTTGTTCAATGTCTTCACTTATGTCACTGAGGAAATGGGAATGCCTGAGATTTTTATACTTGCTGCTTAATTTCTTACTAACCAAAAATTTTCAAAAGAAAACTATTGGTACCTCAGATATGTAATAAATGCATCTGTATTTATATATGTGTATTTTTAATTTAAAATAAAATTCATAGTTTTCCTCTTTTTTTCTTAACTTGTGTTAATTCTGTTCTCACAATTCATGTTTCTCTAGGCTCTCTCTTGTCTACCTTTTTTTGTATTTTGGTTTAATGATTTATCGTGAGTTTAATTAACCTTATGCTAATCTCTCTTTCTATCAAAGCCCCAGATGACCAGAGGACCACTCCAGTTGTTATTTAAGTACATGGCAGTCATATTAACTCCAGTGGTACAGGATGGAGTTTTTTATGGCTTCAGAACAACACAGTTATATTTTGTTCAATTTCATACTAGTAATGCATTAATTTTCGTTAGAAAATTTAGAGATAAACTAATGTACAGGGATAACAGTAAGACGTCATTTAAAATGGAGTTCTTATATGTCACAGCTGAGTTTAAAAAAATGGTAAAAAATAAATACATTTGTTACATCGTAGCTACAAGATTGAACAGATGCAGTAAAGTGGTGACTTTTTATATGATACAAACACTATGCGTATATTCCCACTTCATTTCATTAATTGACATGGAAAAGAAAAATCTCAGTTTTTCATTCCATCCATAAGCAGAGAAAAGCAAGTTAAAAACTGGAGAAAAAGGTAATATGAATTTAAATTGCTCATCATGGGACAAATTCTTCATTATCTTATTTTTTCCCCAGCTTTTCAATGAGAGAAAGCATTCTACTATATTTGTAAAACTGCTGTTTGAAGAGCTACATTTAGCAGTGAAAGTATAAAAGTATATTTGAAAGTACCAACCAGAAGCAGATTTAAACAGGTTTGATTGGTATGACTCACTGAGACCCTGCATTCAAAGGGACCTGCTGGGATTACCACTTCTGTTATTTTCTGAGAAATAGCAGGGATACAGCTCTCTGCATGGTCAATATGCTCCCCAGATATGAAAGTGTGGAAGGTAGTTGTCCACATTGAAATTAGTCAACCTGGACTCTTACAAGCACTAGATCCTATTTTTTCTAATATTCATCTAATGCTATGAAAGGCAAAAAACTTAGCACTGCGGTGCTCCTGGAGCTACTTCCCTGACTACAAGTAACAGTTAGAGGCCTAAAGGAGATAGGGCACTACTGAGAGCTCGCCTGCCTGGTAACAAGCTTTGTCTCTCTTCTCTTTCCCTGCTTGCCCCAGGCCAAGGAAAGGAAGCTGTGTACAGCTACAGCATCTCTGCTCTGCTCCTGCCCTTCCTTCCTCTGCAATTCTTCCTCTTGCACCTCTGTACCTGGCTGCAGCAGTCAGGTATCAAACATTTTTATATCCAGCTGTCTTGGTTTAGGAGACAGGTATCCACTAGGGAAAGCTGGAGTTTCTTTGGAATGGAGACTGTAAAACCCCTCTCCCTCCAAATTATTATAATTTTGCAATTAAGGGCTTTCAGGCAAAGATTTGGGAATAGGAATAACAGTTCTTTTACTAGGAATATTAAAAAATACAAATGTTGTCACAACAGGACATGGAATGAAGGCACAGCACACAAAGTGAGCTTCAAGGGCAGGAAAGAGAAAGTTTATTTACAACTAGGGTTCATATAGTTTTCCAGGGATTGCCCCTGAATTGGAGGGAGAAGTTGCCACCTCTCCATCCACACTGGCAGAGACAAAAGTCTGTCAAATGTCTCTCCTTGAGAGAGGAATGTAAACAAAGATTGTTTTTCCTACAAAGTCCTTGGAAGACTCCACTTCAACATGTAAACATTCAAAAAGCTTTAGAAAAGTCAGAAAACTTTAGAGATTCTCAGAAGACTTTAGAAATTCTCAGAAGGCTGTAAAAATTATCAGAAAGCTTTAAAAATTCCAGGTGACAAAATGTAATAGTACAAAAAGACAAGCAAACAAACAAAAAAACCAGAAAACCCTGACAGAGTCAGGAACACTGCCTGACACCCTGTTGGTCAGGGTGTTTGGAGGCAGTCCTCCTGGAGAAAACAGATATGGTTCTGTTGGAGTAGAGATGATCCTGTTGGCTTCTGTTGGAGTAGAGATGATCCTGTTAAAGAAGGGTCCAGTGATGGTGAGATGAATCCCATCTTCCTCTGGAATCCAGTAGAAAACAGGATGCCTGGTGTCCTGAGTCTCAGTTTTTATCTAGGCACGGACCCTGGAGCCCCCAGCCAGTGGGTGGAGCATCTCACAATGGGATGATGTAAATGTGTCATGTCATTGGTGAGCCTTAATGGCCCATTAGCAGAAAATATCCCCCTGGAGGGAGGATGGGTGGTGAAAGAGATAAGAAACAGTACCCCACCCAGTTTTAATAGCTGAGCCATTATCAGAAAGCATCTGTCCCCCTCCCCCCAGAGTAACAAGAGATAAAGAAAAAAAACATTTCCCCAACTGCTTTCAGCAGATGAAAATAGAATATACATTTTTGGTTCCATAACCCAAGACACCAGCATAACACATATATTTTGGTGCCAGGCTTCTGCTCTTTCACTGTGCAGATTGCCTCCCATGCATTCACTGAGCAATATTTTGGCATCATTTCTGCTCTGAGACCAGCGCTGCTAGTAGCAGATAGAGGGCTGCAGAGCAGTAAAGAGGCTACAAAATTTTAGCTCATTGGGAGTGGATTTTTGAGGGGAATTGGTGCTTGGAAACATTTCCCCTGATAGTCACATCAGCACCCAGTAGGCTTTGTGCTGCAATTGCTGTGCCTGTGGCAGATACTCAGGCATAGGACAGCTGGTCTGACATGCTTGGAGAGAGGGTTCAGCTTAGAAGGGTTAGGGCATTTTTGCAATTGCTGCTGAATTGTTTTTTTAAACATAGGAACATTTTTTGGTGGTTGTGTTTAATCTTAAAAGGATACAGCCATACATTGTAGAGAAAAGTCATTTTCCAAGAACATGCTTTAAAAAATCAATGGCTGATTTGCTGGATAATTATGACAGGATAGAGGCAAGGTACTTCCTGACTCCAAGAAAACGTACAACAACAAAATTCCTAGATTTCCTTCAGAAAGTACATTTGTCACTGTCACAACTTGTCTATATGCTGAACAGTGCCAATAAATCTATTTCAGACTCATGTTTCTGACACAACAAATCATATTTTCCTTTTTTTCCTGCAGCTCTTTTTCTCTGTTTCTCAGGCAGGATCCACATGGCAGATAATATTAATTTGACTTTTCTCTTGCCCTTGTATGTAAAGTTTTTCTCTTCTTTTTTATCACTCTTTATATATACAACTACAATAAATGTCAGGAGTTGACAAGCAGTAAAACAATTTGTTCACTTGCAGCTCTTGTGTAAGTCAGCCAACAGAAAAAAAGACATCTTATAGTAAGACATTTTAAAGACAAATATTTTATTCAATATTTGTGAAACAATGAGTGACACTGCAGCTCACACCATCCTTTTCTATAATGAAACAAAAAAACAAGAAAGGAAAACTCTTCTGAAGTGCAGAAATAAAGCAGCGCAGTCTCAACGCTGTACAGCAAGTTATGTTCATCCCACCACTTTTAGGCAGGTCTCCCAGAACCACCCACCTCTCCTTAAAATCTTAGTCTCTTTAGAATGTTCCTCCCATTTCAAAAATTAATTTTAAAGTACTCTTTTACTTAAAATAAGAGGATTTTGTAAATGTTTTTCTTTGTTCAACAAAACAGAAGACCTTCTCCCTTTCCTCTCCCTCCCATTAAAACAAAACAACTTTAATTTTTATAAACATTACTTAAATAAGGTCCTTTTTTTTAAGGTAAGCGCTGACTTTGTTTTTCTATCATAAGTTTATTCTATCAGACTTTTAATCTGAGTACCTATAAAAGGTTGTATAAAGTTAATAAATTATTAATAGACCTTTCAATAAATTTTTAATCAGCTGTTAAAAAATCCCAGCAGGCTGTTAGGTTACTTACCACTCTAGCTTATAGCCTTGAATTGGTGGGCATGTATGGCAATAAAGAAAGTATTGTTCATACCTGCTTTTCTTAATTACTTATTAATTAAGTAGTAGTCCCTCATTATTACAAAGGACTACATGAGGTTTTTTTCCACCCATTCCCTACCTATTCAGTTTCTTGGCTAATGAGGTGCATTGATACCTCTTGGCCCCAAGGAACCAATACTTTTGGTAATGCCTTGTGCCTTGCAGCAACTGTAGGAATTTTGCCACAAATCTTTTCTTCGTAATGAGAGCTTTGTGTATGATGATTGGGACATAGAAGGACTCAGAGCAGGGGCAGGGAATGAAAGCAGCTCACAGCTTTGGTTTCTAGGACTTTAGTGACAGCCTATTGACATTTCTAAAATACTCCCCCACTGTAACTGCCTTTCTCACTTCCCCCCGTTACTTGATTCAGAAAGACTAAAAATAAAGTGGAAAGTTACTGAGAGGGTGTGCTGAATCTTTCTTCTACAATGTTTGAGAATATCAGACTTTAAAACCAACTGGTTGAAATAATGTTAAACTCCTCAGAGCACAACATTAGCGTAGCTACTGGAAAGATTTCCTGGAATAAGCCCTTACACCTACACCTTCTCTTCTGCTTTACTAGATCAGTGGTTTTGGGTAGGATATTTTAGGCAGAATGAACAAACCTTTCATATTTTACAAAAATCAATATCAGAAACAAATCCAAAAGCAAACCTCCTCTCCAATTTGGGCTGATAAGGTAGGCTCCCAGGTATTCTTTTGCTAACTTTTCATTTCCTACTTATGAATGCATAAATATGTCTGTTTAATTGTTCTGTAACTCAGTCTTATGCAGTGCAGGTCTGCCTAAGCTTAATTTATCTAATTTTATATTTTTTTTTGTTTCTCCATCCAGAGAGGGAAAAATGGGAATGAAGGACCACAGACACTGGCCCTTTCACACTGCATGGAAGTGACTGGGGAGGTCAAGCACTCCAGCAACATGGAAAGATCCCATCTCACAGGCAGAGCTGTTTTTCTAAATAAAGGTCATTCCATCATTGTAGAACTGAAAAATGGTAGAGGAAAGACTTCCCCACTTAAAGATCCTTAATCCAAAGGATCTTCAAGGTCCATAATCTGTGAATATGGAGACATTATTTATGCGTTTTTCTTCTAAGAAGAGATTTTAAATTTTTTTTTTTCCCATGAAAGAAAAATTCCTTTTTTTCATAAAGTAACTATCTTAACTTTGAAGGTATAAATTGAGAAAGAGAGTTTTGGCTTCTAACAACCTTGCTGCAACATGCCCAGATAGCACATCGTTTGCTGGAGCATATAAAGGATAGAAAACTGGAAGGCAAAAATGACCAGTCTTAGAAGTCCATTAGTCTGGCACCACAAAACCTGCCACTGTAGTGACTCCATCACCTCTGAATATCTGTGTTCATCTTCAGAGCCAGGAGCTAAGAGCAATACTCTCCTGAACCCAGGAACCTGAAAGTGCATAGGGTCCTGCAGCTAACTGCTCACAGCCAAACAGCCTTCAGTGGATGAAACCTGCCTGTCCTAACTGAGCTCATTCCATCCAGATCATACTGGTGAAACACTGACCATCTGAAGGCACTGCAGTAAATGAAGCTTCATTACAGGTCTTTGTTTTAATTTCCCACTTTGTTTTCTGTATGTATTTAAAACAAATGTGGATTATAAGTAACAGTATTAGCATAATCATATTGATAAATAAATTCAGCAGCTCACAATGAGCTAACCTATTCCAATTAATTTGTTAAAACTATAAAATATTGTCATGTTTAAATAGTTTTAATTTGTGTACAAAATATTCAGGGAGGTAGCAAGTTGCTAAATTGACATAAACTGAGAAAGGGATTGATATATACACAAGAACACAAGAGCTCTAATGTGGCTTAAATTTATATGTAATCAAGCTGAAAGTTATTTATAAGGCATTCAGACACACTGGGAGGGAAAACTATGCCAAAGAACACCTGATCAAAAGCAGCCTATTTGATTACTAGTCCAGCATTTTGTGACTTATTACAGAAGACTAAATAAAATTAAACTGCTTCTTTCTGGAAATGAGAACACAATAGATGAGCTAATGTCATGTAGAAAGGTTGTCATAACTCGATTGTCACATATTTTGGGGGTATAACATTTGATTTGAGAGTTTGACAGCCACAGTTTCAATATCCTCACATCATGTGTCACATTCATCTCTAATGTCACCTATCTGATATCTGACACAATTTTGATTTCACAATCTTTATGTCACTTCCATCTATAACTCTGTTAGCAATCATGCCCCAAAAAAAACAGAATTCTCAGTAATTCCTCTGTCAAAACTCTTCTTCATGTTCCGACTGAAGCTTCATTGCTGTAGTTCCTAGTTTGCCTAATCATAGCTACCCAGAAGACAACATACAATTTACCTTACGACTATGTAAAATGAATGTTTCTCCTCCAACTTCATTAATTTCATGCATTTTTTTTGGATTAATTTTCATATTGCATCTCTTGGTGTGAGATATCAAGTCTGTGAAGCTCAATCTGCTCCAGCAGAACCATCTGTTAAAACCCCATTTCCAGCCAGTCCCTCCTTGCTGCTGCCTCAGGGTTGTCTGGGGGATTTGCTGTTGATGTTTCACATGAGAGACAGCCTTCCCTGATCCTTCAGGCTTGAACCATGAACTGTTTGCTTCATGTTCTATGTTTACTCCCTTTTTTTCCTTTGCTTTCACTGGGAGGGGAAAAAAAAAAAAAAAAAAAAAAAAAAAAGCTTTCACCATCTCAGTGTGGGCATGTGGACATATACAGGACTTTCGTCAGTGGTGGCTGAGAAGACTGCTACTCACAATAGATGTAGCTCTTGGAAGAGATGGGTTCAAGGGCAAGAGGAAGAGAACAATGTCCAGTAAATAACCCAGAAAATATTTATTAGAGGCATTTTTTCACATAATAATTCTGTCTCCAGAACATTTATTGCCAGGATAAAGCAGCATCTTCTGTATGTTGGCACTCACAATCTCTCTATAGTACACCAGTTTTGCACAATTTGATGTTCTCACATGACCTAGGGGTAGCAAGGAGATTTAAGGATCATACACCTGGGAATACTTTATAGTCATTTGGAGATTATTTATAAAGTGAGAGCAACAAACTTTTTAATGAACTTTTCAAAAAATCTTGTTGCAGGAGATACAGGAGAAAACAAAAGGACTCTGTCTAGTCTCTACTTACATCTGTCATGGACAAAATGAGGAACTTACACATTCCGTACACAGAAAAATCCTTGATCCTGTGTAAGTACTATTCACTAATAGCTAAAATGTCTCTATGTTGCCAACACTGTTTTGGACACAAATCCTAAACATAGTCCCATACAAGCTACTATGAAGAACATTAGCTCTCTCCCAGCCACAACCAGTACTCTGATACAACCAGTTTTGGAGTCCTCTAGGGACTTCTGAAAAAGCCCTTTGGCTGCTCCTGAGAAGGCAGCATGCTTCAGCTGTTCATGTTTGTGTTCATGTTTTTTCACAGCCCCAGATGACAGACTGTGAAAAAACAACTTCTTTGTCCTGGGATCTATTACAGTATCAACAACCCTGCAGGGACATGTCTGCACCCTGTTCTGATTTCCAAGTAGGCAAAGTTTTTGAAGGATGTGGAACTGGGATACTGACAGAGTTTGTTATGGTTTTACTTGTACTTTAAACTTTTAATGCTATTGCTGGTGTGAATAAATGCAATCAGGATCACTTTCTAGGCAGACATTTCAGAACTCAACCTCTTCTGAGAATAGTGGTCTTCCTATTCAATTCTATTTGATCTGGTTTGATTTAATCTCATTTCATTTTGTTCTATTATGTAAAATATCAGGGCATCAGGAAATAGGCACTTCATTTACCAAGTAAGAGTGGTCTTGCCCAGTGTGGCAGGATTGCATTGAGTGATAGAGTTTATATGACCACAATAGAAATATCAGTTTCAGATGACAGAAAGCTGAGGCAATACTAGAAGCGCAGAAAAATAGTGCTTGAAAAACAATGATCTGGTTGTAAATCCTTAAGACAATAACATTGGACAACTGAGTTGATGACCTGGAAAATAAGTTCAAATTAAGAAACATAATACTATAAGAATATTGGCGGCACAGCAACAAAAGAAAAAATATAATGCACCATAAAAATGTGGAGACAGAGTAATTCTGAAATCCTTCTAGATGGTACAGCAGTGTGTTGTATCATGAGAAACCTAATCAGGCAATGCCTTACCAGTGCTTCTAAAATGTGTGTCTGTTGGAATGAGACATCATGTTTCTAAACTGCCACATAAATTTGAGTCTAATTTTCAGGGTTCAATACTTTTATTGAGATTGCAGTTTTTCTCTGTCAATGTCAGAAATGTATGAAAGCATTTATGAACATTAAAAGAGGAATGAAAAATACATGACCTTAGAAGGGCCACTGCTCTATTCTGCCAGCCTGCGAGTCTATGATGGCAGGCTAATGGATGCTGAATTCTTCTGTGTCACATACAAATGTCATTGCATTTCTGGGAAAGGTGAAAACTAGGAAGCTGAATGGAAGGGCTCTGCCATATACTACATGGTGAACTCTATCCCAGCATTGACTCAGCTGTGTCATATTGCCATCAGTCCAATTTTCTGTATCCTCAGCAAAGGACATTGTGTTCTGGCCCACTGAGCTGCTGCCCAATCCAGTAGTGGTGTGCATCTTGCTGGTGCTCTCCTGACTTTGGCAACTTTTACTGTGTGCTGTTCTACACAATACTTTGATCTTCCTCCAGGTGTTAGTCCCTTCTGTATTTTTCCTTAAATTTTACCTTTGCCATTTTTCACTATCATTATTCTCCAAAATTTACAGGCAGGCACCTCTGGATCATAGTCATTTTAACTGTTGGACAAAAAAAAAGCTGGATATTTCACAGGGTGTAATGATGGGTGCTTTGATTTAAAGATTTATATTTTTTTAATGTTGGACTTGGTTTTCATTTGAATTAATTCATATCAACAAAATGTTTTGTAAGTTGAAAACTAAATAATTTATAATGTGGGAAATGCTGTCCATTAAACAAGTCACCTATACTTCTCTTTATTTGCTGTGTTACTGGACTTAGATAAAGATTTTTTAATATATAAATTTGCTGTGATGTTCTGGAAATTTTAATTTAAAAAAAAAAATTAACAGAGTTATGTTCTGCAACTGCTTTCTTACACCCTAAAAATGCAAGTTTCCATCATACAATAAACCGACTCCTCATCATTCAATTACATGAAATAGACTTCATGGAAAAAAATAGAGAAACAAATACATATTTCTGTCTTTTTCTGATACATGATTCATTAGGAGAATAAGACACTGTATTCCCTAGAAGAACAAGGAAATAATGTCATTTTTGCAAAAAAAGTATGTTGTTGTTGAAGTTGTAAACAGCTGCAGTAATGGTATCAGTCAGTAATGCAAGAGTGCAATAAAAACCAGCCACTGAAATGACCAAGCTTGTTTTTCATACCCAGGCTTATGTCATATAAAAGCTGCATAAGAAAGAATGAAAGCCAAACTGAGGCAGAGTTCCCACATAAATGCAATCTCCCTGTATTAAAATTGTTGCTGGATATAGACTTCTACACAAATCAGGTCTATTTAGTAGGTTCTCAGTGCTTATCCTGTTAAATGTCTTTGATCTGAAATTCCTGCAATGAGTATTAATGATTTTGTTCACAGAGAAAATTTGCAAACACCATAATGTATGCCCTGCTGCTGCTACTGCAGTCTGGGGAGATGTTGCTGAGGCAGTCCACAGCAAGGCTGAACAGCTGGATTTGACTGACCTGTTCTTTAGAAGGATTTTTCTTTTATTAGAAAGAATACTGGAGTTACCATGTGCACAAACATAGTAAAATCAGTGCTTCAGCACCAATTAAGAAATGAAAAATAATGACATGAATAAATGATGTCAAAAAAACCCCTCAAAACCCTCAGAAAGCAAAACAAGAATTGGTATAGTGAAACAATTTCTATATCTTGATTTTAAATTCTAATGCACTTAATTTTCCTCCTTGCCAATCAATGCTGCTTTTAAACTTGAGTTAGTGAAGGAAGCAAAAAAAAAAAAAATTTTTGCTTGTTTGCTTGCTTTGTTTTTTGTCTTAGTTTTGGATTTTTTGGGAGAGGGGAGGCTTAGCTTATCCTATGGTTCTATAACTGTATTTAGGATGCTAGGGATAACCACTCTTTAAAAAAGGAACTTGGACCCCTTTAGTTAATTAAAATAGTTTTCATGACTACTATGGCTATTTTAGCTGAAAAAAAGAGGTGAATATCTAGTTATTCAGAACCACTATTCCCTAGGACTCCTGAGTCCCATATTGTCAGTTATGAAACATAATTGCAGCGCCTCACCCTAAAAATAAAGTAACTGAGAAATGAAGTTATTTATTTCTTGTGTGGGATAAAAAGAAGTGTTTTGCAGCTGTCAGATATATACATATAAATAAATAAGTAAATAAATATAGCAGCTGAGCCCCTGATACATTAGTAGATTGAAACTCAGCATATATCATCCCTTCCTGTACTTTCCTTTGCAAAGTATCTCTGGTGCATTGGCTGAAAAAACAGCAGGATTCCATAATAGTTCCCCTGATTTCCTACCTCCAGAATAAACAGCTTCAGAAAGAAACTAGCCTGGCAGGAATCTGAGTTCTGTATGAAGCCTGACCTGTTGTGATGTATGTGTTTAGGGAGAACAAGGGCAGGATATTGATCTGAGCATATCAAGTGCCATTTACTCTTAATCCACTCACTGGTAACTTGATTTTACCATAATTTATAATGTATATTCCAATCCTACACTGATCTCAGATGTGTGCTTGGCCTGGACAAAACATAAACAGTAGTTTCAAATTGTTGTCACTAGCACTAAGTGGATTTTGTGACTGTGGTAATATGAATGGAAAACCAGTGCATTGTATTTTCCCAGATTTCCTGCAGCAAACAGAATCCCATTACACTCACTCCAGTGAACATCATTTTTTAGATTCTTCTATTTTGGGTTTTCTCCCCATAGGTGATGTGATACAACTCATATGTGTAAAGAAAAATTTTCTTCACTTAGGCCAAGCATTTTTATTTATTACTGGCTCCTTTAGCCACCTTATAACTCTCCCTTTGCAGTTAAATCTGCATTTCTTTATAAATGATTCTTTTGGAAAAACAAGCCTATTTCTTCAGGCTCTTTATTTGCAGTGTCCAATGACCCTATGAATCTAATTCCCACACTGGGCACTGTTTTGCTATTGAGCTTCTAAAAATGGGAAGACCTCAAGAGAGAAACAACACAGTTGCATTTATTCTGATAGGTTCTGCCAGTGGAGGCCTCTGCCAGCCCTCATCCCCCTGTTTTCCCTCTCTTGTGTGTCTTCCAAGCTGAAAATTGCATCAAGCTGAATATTGAAAAGGTGCAATGTTTAAAAGGACTTGGGGAGATGCCTGAAACTACAGAAATAGAATAGAAATAGATGTGAGAACCACCTACTCCTGCAGATGCAGAGCATCCTGCTTCTTTCTCTGCAATAGCAAGGGAATGGATGTACCTGCCTCTTATCAGAAGGTGTCAGTGTTGCCCCTGGCCTCCCCTGTGCAGCAAGGCTGAACAAAAAAAAAAGCCCAAGGGTCCTTCGTGAAGTTTACTTTCACCCTACTAAAATGCCTTTCAACACGTGCACATAGGGCTGAAATATTTCAGACAGTATTTCTGGACACCAGTTGGTCTCTGGGTGACACACAGTACTGCTGGTAGGATAAGGTGGGGGTGTCAGCAGTGGGGTGAGAAGGCTCAATTTAACAGGTATGAATATGCTTTTTATACTGCTAACTTTTGAGCTTGCCAAAGCATAAAAATATTTTGAGTTTAGTTCAGGTACCTTTTATTTGTCAAATATGAATTGTGCATAGATGCAATTTTTAAATTCCCAGGTGCTGAGAATAAATTATGGCTGCCCAAAAACAATTTATGAAAGACTATCAAAATGCATTTGAACCCAAAATTTCTGTTCCTTATACTCTCATCCAAATCCTTCTTACATTTTTATGTACAGCTCAGGGAAAGGGAAGGAAAGAGACAAATTAGAGTGCTCCAAAATCCAGAAAGTATACAAAAGGCAGAGGAACACAATCCAGAAAACTCACAGCTGCCTGGTTCAAAGATGTAAAGGTCTGGGAACTTCAGTGAGCAGCACCTCACTGAAGCCTTCCAGAGAGAAAGGAGTTTTGTTATCTGTTGTTTTCATACTTTGGTTCTTATTAGAAATATCTATTATACTTTATCAAGTTTACCTCCCCACACACATAACAATTTATTTTTCAAACTATATTAATTCGGCAAAAAAACAAAAAGGCTTTAGATGGGCTTGATTTGACTTCAGTCCTAAACTAGGAAATTTGCAATATTTAACTGGGATTTTTAATGAATAGATAAGATATTTAAATTAATCCTTGTATTCACTTATGCTGAACAATGCTTTTGCATTGAATTAAATTTTTTTAGGAAACAAATAAAGCAGAAGGAGCATTTTATACAGACATTTTGACTTTGGATAATTTCTTCTCTTTCAATTCTTGATCAGACTATTTCTAAAACCTAAGAGAAACTTCACTGAATTGCATTTTAACGTTGGTATATTTTTATCACTGCTTGCTTGTTTCCAATTAAGTGTCTAATTCTGTTGCCACTGGAGTAATTGGCAAATTTTCTGTCAGCTTCAGTGACTGTAAAGTGAAGCCCAAATGTTTCTACTCTGCTAGATTAATAAAGTAATTTTGACATTTTTGACTTCCTTATGTTAATAACCACCTGAGAAAACCTCCAAACCCAGCTGCCAAAACCCAAAAAGTTTAGGCACATTGTAGTGTAGATTTTTGTTTTATTCTCTGTCTGTTGAAGCAACTTGCAGTGCTGCTTTAAAGACTTCATTAATTATATTTAGCTAACAGAATTACACAACTCATGGATTGAGGCATAGAACTTCTTCCTTCATTCTTTCAAGAAGCAGTTTATGCCTTGAAGAAAAAGTTATGATTACATTTAAGTTTAGTTTATGGAAAAAACATCAAATCATGTTTATATTTAATACCATTTAACACATTGAAAATGAGAGTTTAGATAATTGGGTTCTGGCCTCCTGCAACACAGAATCTCAGAAGATTTCAAACAAAGTCTTGTTTCTTCCCTTGGTTTTGTTCAAGTCTTGCAAAAGGAACTCTGCTCTCTCTATTCACTGACAAGACCTTATGCTTAAGTAACTGCAATGTTAGTAGAGATGGTCATCCTCCCATTTCTGGCAGGCAGCGAAAAGGAGGGGAAGAAGGGGAAAGGGAAGAAGAAGAAGGGGAAAGGGAAGAAGGGGAAAGGGAAGAAGGGGAAAGGGAAGGGAAGGGAAGGGAAGGGAAG
>VYXD01013620.1:261891-275792 GCA_013397195.1 Hylia prasina
AGGCAAGGCAAGGCAAGGCAAGGCAAGGCAAGGCAAGGCAAGGTGACATTTGGACTAGTTCTTTGTCTGCTCAGGTGGAGGAACTGGTGAAAGGGGTCCTTCCAGCACGCCGGTTTCAGAGATATAAAGAGAGGAGACAGATTATGGGGCAGATTATTTCCTAATCTGGGGCATCCAATACCAAGCTGTCATAGGGTACTTTGACCATACAGTCTAGCAACACTTTGGTCAGGATAAGCTCCAAGCAAAGCAGATAATGGATGTTCAGTGATAGTGGTAAAAATGGATTCTGCTGGCTGTTATATGGTACCAGCTTTCCACTATTGTCACTATTATAACTTCCCTCCAAGGGGTCCTTGGAGGGAAGTTATTGGTGGGAAAGCAAGAGGAGTAATGGTTTCTGTTTCAGGAAAGACATAAAAGGTTCAGCTTGTCTGGTCCAGGGTCAACTTTTGATCTGCTTCACATGAGTATCTAACCCCTTTGCTCTGTGGCCCTCTTTTAACACACCCCCTTCCCCATGGCTCTGCTCAGGTCTAATATGTCCCATCTGCATAGCTGATGGATTAGGCTGATGAAGAAATTGTGTGTGCAGAAGAGCTGTGAAACAGCCTGTAGAGCAGAGACACATGAGATAAGAGAGGTAAAATTGAAGAGGCTGGATTGTTGAGACAGGAGTCTTAAAGATTAAAGAGCTGAAGCATGAACATGAAAAGCAGAAAATACTAAAAAGGGTTGGATTATGGCAAGTCAGCCACACTGAAAGTCAACTCCAGGGAGCAGCAAAGGCCAACCCTTTGCCTCCTGAGAGATCTGTGCCTGGTCTCCAGAGAACTCATGGTGAGGATTTTACTGCTGAGACTACCAGTGGTTTCTTAATCCTAGCTCTGCTTGGGTGTAGACCTGATAAACAATATATACATAAATATTTGTTTTGTACTTTTAATTAGCACATACCTTGCTTACAACGTCTGTTTGTGCAATGCTCAAGGTGCCCAAACAAATGGCTCAAAGCAGGGATCGTGGTAAGACAGACCTTTCTGGTGCAAATTCCTGCATGCCACATACCCCATCTTTTCTCCTGGTATCAGCAGCATTCAGCTCAGCTTTCCAGGGAGCTGCTGTGAGCAGAGCAGAGCACAGGACCATGTGTTGCTATCATCAGCTGTCTGCTGCCCTTGACAGCACCTGGCTCTGACTATATTTTGCATGAGCATTGCCTTTAAGCTAGCTAGTTTGCATGCTGCTGGCAATGCAGAAGCTGGTTATCACAGGCCAGCAGGGTTCCTTTGCATCTGTCACCAGAGCTGTCCACTGGACAATATCAGCGTGATTGCATTACACAAAGTGAAACTCAAGTGCAAATTAACATATAGCCCCTGCTCCAGGCTCTGGACTTCATTTGGATTGATTAGATAAGTTTAAATTGATAACACTTCGTATTGAAAAACTGCAAGGGTACCTGGGCAAGTAAATGGGAGTAATAAAGGTATGTACTGTTCAAGTAACTTGGTGAGGTACCTCTGACCTCAGGAAGCTGAGCTGCAAGCTAAAGAAACCAGCACCTTTTCCCCTCTCTACCTAGATCCTAAACCTTCTGTCTGATTCTTATCTCATTCTCATCTCAAATATTTCAGGTACATATTTAGCATCACTATTCTTGCGCATTTGACTTACAAGACTTCTGTTATTTAAGTAGGGTTGTCATCTTATTGTGATCTTAGTTATTACATATAAGTGTAAACAGTCTATTTTTTACTTCATACCTGTGTGAAGGGCTGCTTCCCACACTACTTGCATATTATCTGACTAGTTCCACCATATTGGGGATGTTATACATATTTTCCACCCTCAGCAGATGGTAGTTCAGGGAATGTTAACTCACTACCTTATAATAGATATCCACAAATTATTGAAAATCAAGCTAAATCAAGCCTTCTCTTATGCAAAAATAGCTAATAATTTGCACTGTCCACTTTGGTGGGCTCTTCACTATTTTTCTGTCAAACTGGTGACATAGATCTATACAGACAGGGAGAATTACTTGCTACTGCTTAAGCAGCACATAAATTGATTGACGATAGACTAAATTTCATATATTCCTCTTATTTTAACCCTATTAGACTACAGTAGTAGAGGACAAGTAGGACAATGCCATTGTCTGGAAATCAAGTGCCCACTGTGTTTGGAATTGACTATGTCTCTGCAAATTTAATCAATTTACTTCAATAGAGGTACCACCAGAAAGGATGAATACAGAAACACCTTTGTGCCAGAAACATTTCCTTTCCACTCACAGACTTGAGCTTTATAACAAGAAACACCCCAAAAAATACTGAAAGTGCAAAACTAAACCAACGTCATCAAAATCCAAACTCGGGACAGCAGTGGAAATTATAGATTTGAAGAAAGCCTAGAATGTGGCTGATTTGTGGATTTTTTCCTTAGGAAACCTATTGTTGCTTACTGTGATGGAAAAATACTTGAAATTAAAAAAAAAAAAAATAAATCAGGCCATTGTTTCCGCCCTTTAATTCCCACACTCTCACTGCTGAGCAGATCTTTAATTGCACTTTATTGAATGTGTGGTCAGGCTAATCAGGAATAAAAGAGTCCTGAGTGAGACTTTGCCCTTTGAAAACTAGTCTACAAATTGTTTTAGTGCAGCTTTCTAATATATCAGGGAAGGGGAAAGGCAAAGGAGAACTATTTGAAGGTAATTTGGTTTTAATATGCATTAACTTCCAGCGCAAATACTTAAGGGAGGATATGTTCTCTTTTCTGAAACAGTATTTCTACTTCATCAGCAATGAGAAGCCAACTGAAAAGGTGAGAGAGAAGATGGGGCAGAATGGAAAATGAAAAAGAAAGAGAATATCTGCTCTGATATTGTCCCAGATACTCTGAGCTTCCTGATGTTCCAAGGTGGCTAACTAATGCTGTCAGTCATGGTGATAATGAGGGGTTCATGGAGGCCCATTTGCAGTCAAGCTTTCTGGATGCCAGGAAAACCAAAGAGGAACGATATCAGAATTTGAGAGGGCACATACTAAAGAGGAGTGTAGCTATACTAAAAAAGAGCAAATAGAAATTACACAAAATAGAGAGTAAGTGAAGAGAGGATGCTGGGAATGAAACAAAACTCAGAGAATACTACCAGACAAATTTTCACAACCCCTGACACTCAAGTTCTTCTCACAGTAATTTCAAAAGCTGAAATTTTAAACTGTAAAAGATAAAACATTTTAGTTATCAATAACTAATTTAAAAAAAATGTTAAAATGGAATGGAAAGTTTCACTCAGTTTTAATGCCATTTTCACCTTTCTGAATCGTTGCTAGTTTCAATTGGTTTCTTTTTCTCTTCTTAGTATTTAGAAATTGTAATGACCTCTGTCATCTCTCTCCTATGGGAAGGTATGGTACCCTGCTCCTGCTACCTGGTGGGAATGGTAGGAGATTGACAGCAGTGAAGCTTACATACTATTTTTCAGTTCACTAATTTTTCAAATCCAGTGCTGCTGAAATTCAGAGTGGTGTTATAAATGGAGATAGAGATACAGAGGAACATTTCTGACTGTGTGTTCTGTATGGTGACCATTGCCTCCACAGTGATTATAGTCACCATCCTGGAGAACTTGTCCTAGAAAACAATTTTTACTGACTGACAGAAGGAGGATTAAGGAATTTCAGTTGGCTGTTTAGACAACTGTAGGTTTCAGACATATTTATGGGTATATTCTACCCTGCAGTTGCAAAATCTATGTAATTATTTTTATTACACATTGACATAAAGTCTTTTTAATCTCCCTTGTAGCCACATGGCAAAGCATTTTTTCTACTTCATTATCTTTTCAAAGAACATCCCCTCTCTCCATGGGTTCATGGACAAATATCCTGGTCAAAGATAGGCTCATTACAATTTTAATAATTTTCTAATTGTATGATATTACCTCTAATTTTTTCCCTAACTGATGAGTTTCACATTTCCTCTTGACCTGATCTTAAATCCTCTATAATTATTTCTATAATAGTACATTTTATTAAAGTATCTACCAATGTACATTATAAGAGAACCTTATAAGTGTGCATGTGTGTGTTGCATACTCAAGGATTACCTTGGTTGTAAGAGTTCTTTAGAGAGAACTATTTCAAGGTCTATTGAAAAGGTGTATTTTTGTTGTGGGTAACACTTTACAATTGTTCAGGGTAACATTTTACTATTTCAATAGGCTGCATGTCTTCACATGTATCCTCACTTGCATTCAGCATGTCTGCAGGGGAGGATAATCACTTTGCATGCCCAATCACAACACTTCCATCTGCCAGGGAGCGTGTATATGCACTCATTTGGACAACAAACTTTTATTCTCTAAGGTAGTAAAATATACCACATGAATTCAAGCTTATGATGCTGTCAGACACAGGGATTTTAAAAAACAAGGTCTGGCATTTTAATCTATTCTTTTACATTCATCGTGTCATTGCTAGTTTTTTGTGCTTCTAAAGCACTGTGCGCATTTGATGTATATTTTATTTAGTCTTAATTATAAATATTCCCATACCTTCCTTGTTTGTTCTTATGTTTTCTATTGTTTTGTCCCTGTGAATGCAAAAGTACATGCTTCTTTTCTATTAAACTATGTGGCCTGTGTCATTTTAAACTGAAACAACAAAACCTGTATTTTGTTGTCTGAGCAGGTTCCTGATTCCTGCTGCTATTTATGAAACATATTGCTATTGGAATTCAGTAATTTGCCTGAGACCAGAATTTCTTTGTCAGGTGAACACTTCTTCCCCAGGATAAAACTTGAAAAGTTGTCTGCTTTTCCAGAGTCTTTAAGGATTTGAATTAATCATTTTGAAACTCAGCATTGTGTCAATCCTAGATGAATATTGCTTCTGCAGGAAAAATAAAATCCTCCCCATGAATTGTGCGCTACTCTGGAAAGCTGTCAACTCCCATTCAACATCAACCAGGACTCGGGTGACCTTTGATTAGCCTCATGTCACCCTCCAGTTAAATGAGTTAGTAGCTATTAAAGCTGAAGCACACAACCTACCTTGCATTATAAAAGAGTATTTAGTATTTATTCAGCTATAGGCAGCTTCTAATACTAGTGTACAAAGACATTCAGCCTGTAATGATTTTTCCGCTTATATAAAGCTCCTTCTTTCATCTGATTACTTCTGGCAGTGGCAAAAAACCCCATTTATTTTAATTACAACATTTAAAATAAAGATCCCATTGACCCTAATGCATGTCACAAACTACGTTTCATTCGTAATTCAGGCAATGCTTAAAACACTATTAATATAGACTTTAAAAGCATAGCAGAGCATACACTGAGGTCAGAAATTTCATTTTGTGTGTATATTGTTTTCTCAGTTTTCAATATGGATTTCTGCCTTAAGTCCTCCATAACATCTTCCTTTTAACCTGCAAAAGCTCTGCAGTGAGGAGCAATGTGCAAAGTACTAAATGGAGGGTACAAAATGAATGCATAGACCAGATAATGAAGGAAGGCTAATGTTCTGTTATTTCTAACTTGTGACAAAACACTGAAAGTGCTTTCCAACTGGGAAAAATAATAGGCACATAGAAATGCTTGGAAAAACCAATGTAGTGCTGCAGTTAAGCCATGGGCATTAGAGCATCTGTCCAATATTGCATGAAGGGCCTGTGTGGTTCAGTTTCTTGTCTCTGATGGTGACCGACAACATATGTCCAAGGGGTAGTATCAAGCAGCACAAGTATGCAGGGAGAGATGTTTTCCCTGAAAGGTGGAAACAGTCCAACTTCAGCACACTGTGATTCTGAACATCCTCAGAGTATGGCACCAGTGATGTCTCAGAGGAGGAGATATTCTTGAGGCACAGAGATGCATTCTACACACCTCTTTCTCTTCAATGGTCATCACATCTTTCTCTTTTGTCATTGGACACATTGCTCTTCTTCCTTAGTCAGGGTGACTGCCCTTTGATCCTTTTCCCAAACTTCCAGATATCCTCCTTTGAACAGAGCTGACTAGGCACACTTACACACTCTGTGCTGGGATTCCATGCTGTACTGCAGTCCTCCAGCAGTTCCCCCCACAGGAATCAGGTACCTGAATCACACCACCAACCACTCACCACTGCAGTCATTGTGTAAAAAAGTGTAGCTAGTGTTTTTCCTTAGCTACTATCTAGGTCTGGACGCAACTGAAACCAATAAACCATGCTTCCCTAATGTTCCCTAAATGCTTCTCTAGGAAAGGTCAAAATCTTGACCTGCTATATACTCTACTTGCACTGGATCTATTACAAGACCTGAAAATGGGTTTGAAGTACTGTTTATTTTATCTCTAGGAGCTCAGAACACACTTTTCAGGTCTGGCATCATGCAGTACCTGACCTAAACCCAGGAGTCCAGCTTTAAGGCTGGACTGTGAGTGTAGTCATTTCAGTCTCACCTCTAAAATATTCTGAACTGCATCACCTGCCTCCCAGATAAACACAGCTCCTCTGACTCCTTCCAGCCAAAGCTATTCTGTTTTGTAGGCATTCATAAAATACTTGCTCTGCCAGACAGAAAACATGACCATAGTGTTTTACGGTTAGTGTGCCACAAGAGAGAAAGTAAGCACAGCTTAAAGGAATGACTGCTGAAAATATTGAATCTTCAGTCAGTCCTTTGCAGCCCCTAAGTATTTTTACTAAGCAGTTTGATTGTTCTGCTAAGCATTTTTCTTAATATTTTCCAGAGAGCACTTACCTTCATCTGGGCACCTACATGTCACAGTCCAAGACACAAGTTTATGTCACACATTCCCTTCTGATTCAACTGAAACTGGGGTCCAGATAATGACATCTTCATTTTTTCATATTGGTCTTTCTCTTGAAAACCAGAAAAACTTAATACTTCCAACCATATTATTGATTTTCAGTTCTCTCAGCTATGTATTAACTTTGCTATTAGAGATAAAAAAAATCAGTTTTCTTCTGCTGTTGTACATTTCCTATTTCAGTGCCAATGTAGCAGGATAAAACTCTGCAGAGGTGGGTTTAGAGCTGATAATAACAGTATGGAAAGAAAAAGAGACAATAATCACCATTAGTCAAGAAAACTCTCCAACGTGTATGAAAGTGGAGAATACTCCCAAAGGTACTTCTTTGTGACACCTGGGTTGAATAAGATGATTAAGCCCTGAATCTAGTCTGCTGTTTTGTATTACCGTCTTCTGTTCTTCATAGTTATGTTTCAAATGACCTTTGGTTCTCCAGAGTATAGTGTTACTTCTGGGTTCTCTAATAGTTTCATGGTTTTAATTAACAGGAGAAATCAGACCATTCTGGTCAACTTTTGTTCCATTAGAAGAGTGATGGCAGGTGCATTTTAGCACCTCTGTTGTGATTTAGTTGGCTCTTGTATGATTTTTTTAGTTTCTGATTTCTACCCATACTTCAAACACCAGTTTGTATAATAGAATGTCCAACTGTCTGACTTCACATATCAGCATGAGATGCTGAAGTGGGACTTTGTGAACACCTGTGTAAACTGCTCTATCTCATAGCTTTTTGTTCTGAAATTTCCCTGTGGAGTTTTAGACACTTTGGGGAAATTATATGTAGACATCTGCAATCTAGATATTTGCACCTGAGCTACTCACTTTACACTCTTCTTTTAGCTGACAAAGAGACATGGGAACTTTTAAGCCACCACTACTCTGATTTACTTAGGAAGACTTGTAGAAGATGGGGCGAGATGCACTTTAAGAGTATAATCCTCTGAACTGCCTAGAGAGGAGTCTAGGTGAGACTAGGTTAGCTTAATCCCAACTTTTATTACTTTTCCCTTTTCCTACCATAAAAGCAGACTCTCACCAAATCTTCAAGAAACCTGTGATTATTTTTTCTTACAGTGATTTTCTTCTATTTTATGCTCATTTACTTTTCCTTTCAATATTTTACTGAAATCAGCATTTAAGAAAATGTCCTTCCTGAGGTCTATATTTATAGACCTGTCTTCTATATTTATTTCCTTGAGGCGTGATATTTCTTCTGCTGTCCTGCAATTTTGCTCCTTTTCTGCTGAAATACAGTTGTGTAGCTCCAAACACACTGCCCCAAAGGTGGCTAGTCTTTCACTCGGTTCCAATCTGGTTCGTATTTCCATGTCTTTCTCACTCCTTAATCTGTCCCTCCATTCAAAATAGAATTTCCTAGAGTATAGTTCTGGTTTAGATTTGCACTGTGTATTTTCTTTTACAGTTCCTCTTTGCTCCCTAAATATATTCATTTCAGCATGAAGGTTCTGTTATAGCTGTTGTCTCTTGCTTCCTAATGTGATCTTGAATCTTTGACAGAGGATCTGAATTTTATGTTCACACAAATGTGATTTATCCATTTTTTTTACTGTGACATTTGAAGAGTTCTGTGTTTTCCCATGTTGGAATCAGAACAACAAGAAAAAATGCCTGATTTGGCCAACAATGTCCAAGACCCAATACTCTTTCTATGTTCTTATATATTCCTTTGACATGGTACTAGTGTGTTACAACCCTCTATGACACCCTTCAAAAAATCTAAGTAGTTGGTATTCAACTAGTTGTTTTCTGAATGCAAAATAATTTTTCCTGCTTTCCTTACTGGGGCAATGACTGAGTCACACTATTTTGAGATCAGGAATATGATGCCTTGATTCCTACCTGAATACTGTGTATTCTGTAGAGTGTGTTATCATGAGCATCACCTCCCCTAACTGCTTCTCGTGACTTCCGCCTGAGGAGTTGCGATAATTATTTTTTATAAGAACTTTTTATCTGCAACCACTCCCTCTGATGTCAAGGGTTTCAGATTTATAGTTTTCTCCCTTTTGGCATGATTTAGGATCTCTTTACCAAGTTTGGTTGTGGTTTTTTTTTTTCAAAAACATCACACTGAGATCTGGCAGCCATGAAGTAGGTGAACAGAACAGCACTGGAGGGAATGTGAGTGTCCTACCCCACATCTACAGGAGAGAGGTGATGGGGCAGGCATTTTTTGTGCAAGGACATGTAATGAGATATTGGAGGAGCTGTCTGTTAACAGCTGATCCTAAAAGCTGATCATGGGGGGAGAAGGAATTTCAGCTGGAAAAAAAGGACACAGTTATAGCATGGTTATACTTTACAGCAGGACTCTCAGTCATGTGAGAAACAAGTTCATGTTACTCCAAACAGATGAGAAATCAAATCTGCATAGTCAAAGCCCCGTGTGAGAGAAAGAGTTATTGAGTTATCAGGCTCAGTCCGTCCTCTGACAATATTTTCAGCAAGAGTTCAAATGGATGACTAACTTTGACAATGGGTCCATAATTTAAGCCTAAGCAGTGCTAAAAATAGGCCAGAGTTACAATTTCTTTCTAACTTGTACTTCTGTGATTCTGAAGTACAAGTTCTGTCAGGAATATTGCAAGCAATTTCTCCTAGATGCTGCATGGAGTTAAGATGATGGGTTGTGCATGGGAATTACTCTGGTATAAGCAGGAATGCAGCGGTCCCAGGAGAGGCAGAGATGGCTGAACTGGGATTTCCTAGGAGATTTCTTTTAGCAAGGCATACCCCTTACTCACCTCCCAAGAAGATGGAGGGGCCATCACTGATGTAAGATTTGGCTTGTAATTGTCCATTGTATTTCTTTTGTCACAGTTTTTGCACATGTGTTAATGGGACCTCTTAAAAAATCACCTCTTTAAAGGGTTAGTAAGAATATATTAATTTAAAGAAAAACTCTCATGATTTTCAAATATTTTGAAATGCCCTTGGGAAAAAAAAAAAAAGATAAAGCATCTGCCAAGTGTATGACATTGCATAACCATTAATGAACTTCAATGAAAATAAAAGAGAGGAAAAGAAGAGAAATACTATGAATTTCAAATGTAGAGAAGAATACTATGTTTCAAATGTAGGCAATGACTGATATTTTTTCAAATTTCTGCGTCTGGTAATGACCACTCTTGAAAGGAATCTCTGTTTCCTGTGTTCATATGCATTTAGAATTGCTGAGGCCTATTACAGTGTCAGCTTTTGTGAAAAACAAAAGGAAAAACAGGTGGAAAATGGAAACATTTGTCATTAAAATTTTCACAAACGTGTGTCCCTTACATCAACTACCTTTTTAATTTGAAATTGTACGGCTGACTCTGACATAAACAGCTAAATCATTCTTTGTGTAAATGGATTCCCCTCTGCCTTGTTTCTTTTTCCATTGAAATAAATGTTACATTGAATCATTTGAAAGGGTGGAGTTTAACATTTTTTTACAATTTCAGTACTTTAGGCTTCTTTCTCTAAAAACTGAAAGAATGGAGGTTTTGGGCTGACAGACAAAAATATCATTACTATATATTACCACAATTAAATATATAAGAAATAAAATAACTGCCTCTTTGCAGTAACACTCCTCTACAGATGAGTGGTGAACATGAGCCATACAATTTTCAGAGGTAGTCTTCCAGACAACTCTTTTTTGGCTAGCTAAATTTTGGCATGTTACAAGCTTAACATTCACAGAAAGCAGGAGCAGCGAGATAGAGACACTTGGAACCCTAAAATATAATGCAGAGTTTCATTACACAGCTTCTGTAGGAAAGTTGAAAAGATTAGAACATTAGAACAAGGGTCCTACCTACCCAATGGTGAAAGAAAATGTCAGGAGTGGAAAACAGCTTTTTTCTTTAACCTTTTGAAGCATGGAGGGCATTCATCCAGCGTTTTACACTTTTGTTGTTATTCCTTCCTTTTCAATTATATTGAATTTCCATAATGCTTCATCGTGACATTTCCTTAGCCTCAGCTTTCTTATAAGCATCTCATTCTTCCAGAAAAGAAATAACAGATAAAGTGGAAAACTATTAGCAAGGCTTTATACCAGCAGCTCTGAGTATGGGAAGGAGTTCAGGGCAAAAAACACAGAATTTGGCTGTAGAAACACAAAACAGGTGGTTATAGGTCAGTTCACGTTCTTGTTCCCAAATTACCTTAAAAAGCAATTCCACAGTGCTTACTTTCTCAGCACGTTCCACCTATAATGTCACCAACTGGACTTTGGGCACCAAGTAGTTCAGCCTCACATTATTGACATCAGCTAGAGTGATCACTCTAGCTGATGCCACCCAGACAGATTTTAAGCAGCTAACAATTCTCTTTTAAACAGTAAATCTACTTCAAAATGAAACTCAAGCTCTTGCTTCTTCCACAAACTATCACAGGCACTGTTGATTTGAGAGCTTGATTTGCAAGCAAATCACTGGTATAGGACAAGAATGGTAATCAAGTGCATTATGAAAGCACTTTAAGACATATATCCCTGAATACTGTTCTTCAGAAGGAATCATAAGATTATTGGTCTAAAGGAAAAGGTTAACACATTTGGATCCTGCAAATTAAAAGTCAGAAATTATAACATCTATAGGCCTACTGTTCTTCTTCATCCTCTTCCTACCTCCTCTTCCCTACAGTGAATTGGGAACAATACAAACGGTAAAATTACAACCAAGTGGTCATCATGAAAATGCATGCAGGGCAACTTCTGGAAGCAACGCCATCTCTTTCAACTTGTGTTACTCTACTATGATCATTAAAGGCTACTTTCATCCATTTAAGTTTAGAGCAAAGAATAATCTTCATAAGTATAAACCTTAGCTTCTTTCAAATCATGCTCATTTTCCTGAGTGGAGCACCTGATCAGTAAAGCAGCCCTTCAGTGCTGTGCAGTAAAAGCCATGCTGCAATATGGAACATATTTTGGCTCACTACTATGGCATAACTTAGTGTCTTTAAGAACAAATAGAAGCCGTTGACTTCAGATCCTCCAAGAGCTACCTAGTCATAGGGCGTCTAGCTACCAGTGTGCACTTAATGGAAACCAGTGACCTAAGGTGAAGGAGTCTTACTTTTCATCTTCCTGTTTCTTGCCCACCCTTTCACAGAGTGGTTTGCCCCCATCCTTTGCCCATAGTTCAGGGAAAAGGGTGGATTTAGGCATTCTTTGCACACAGCCACCTGAGTTTATAGAGGGTGAGCTCTTCCTGAGCTAATCTGTAAATACAGTTATTACTGATCTGGTTCTACCAAAATATTCTACTTTATCCTTTGGACCTGCAAAAAATAATCGATTTGGTTTTCAGGTCTCCTTTGTGTATTGGCTGTTTGCCAGTTGATCAGATAAAGGTAAGGAAAAATACTGAAAATACACTGGATAGATGGAGAGGAAAAATGCAGTCTTTGTGAGAAAGAATGGCATTATTAATGTTCTTAATCTAAAACAAAATTTGTCAGGGGTTGCTAATAACATGTTAACCTACTGCTGATCAGCTAACTTCCTGCAGTTTCTCCCACCTTTCCTTTGTTAGCACATAATCCCTTGTTCCACTAATATTTTAATTTCTCTTTTCTCTTTGTTCTTTTATCTGTCTCATTTTCTCAGGGTATTGTTTGCTTGTTTTTAAGATTATGAAATCCTGAAGCACAAGTGAGAAGTTCTCTTCTGCGCAAAGCATTCACTGCTGCTAGCAACAGTGATGAGAGCTGGTGAGAGCACTTTGAACTGATCATTTTATGTCAGAAAAAGCTTTTTTTCTAAAAACAAAGACTGTTCTACGCTGTTGATTTTAACAGCTTTTCCCATAGACATGTTTCTGACGATTGGGATGAAGTGTCCAGTAAAAGACTGGACTGAGATAGAAACCTCATCTTTCCTATCTAAAAATGGATATTTTCAGTGCAGCTCCATTTTGAGATTTTTTTAAGACCTTATAAGTAACCTTCTTCAATGAAATATTCAAAGTTTTCACAAAATTTATACTCTTTTTTTACATCTAAATAATATTTATAAGTAAGCAAATTAGTGTCTTTGATGTGTAATTCTGATCTAATTTTTTTTTTTTATTGTCTAATATTTGGGTCATAATTTAGTTTTCAGATCATGAATTTTTAAACACCATGATGAGACCGCTGTGACTAGTTCTTTGAAATTATTCACATTTTCTCTCACATTGGCTTTGCTCTGTTCTGGAAGAGGTAAAAGGCCTTTTGATTTCTTTGTTGAAATTGTGGGTCCTTTGGATATGTGTATGCGTGCCTGTGCTCATTTTCAGTACAGCAACAGCTTCACCCTTTATCTCTCCTCTAAGGAAAGTGATGATCATTCCTACTTATTTACTTGTGTCTGTTTACTGCATGGTGAAAATTCTTTCCAGGGCCCAAGTAGAAGCTGCTCTACACAGGCTAGCATAGACCAGGCCTAGCAGAGATCCTTGTTTACTGTGACAGAAATGAGTCAGCAGTGCCCTGGCAGCCAGGAGGGCCAACCCTGTCCTGGGGGCATCAGCAACAGCATCCCCAGCTGGGCAAGGGAGGGGATTGTCCTTGTCCCACTCTGCTCTGCACTGAAGCAGCCTCACCTTGAATATTGTGTGAAGTTTTGGGTGTCAGAGTATAAAAAAGTTATAAAGTTATTAGAGAGTGTCCAAAGGAAGGCCATGAAGCTGTTGAATCATCTAGAAGGGAATCTGTATGAGGAGTGGCTGTGGTCATCTGGGCTTCCAGCCTGGAGGAGGCTGCGGGGAGGCATAATTGCAGCAACAACTTCCTCATGAGGGGAAGAGGAGAGGCTGACACTGATCTCCTCTCTGTGGTGACCAGTGACAGGACCCGAGGGAATAGGATGCAGCTGTGTCAGAGAGGCTTAGATTAGGTATTAGGGGAAGGTTCTTCACGTAGGGTGGTTGGGCACTGGAACAGGCTCCCAAGGGAAATGCTCACAACACCAAGCCTGACAGAGTTCAAGAAGTGTTTGGACAACTCTCGGGCCCATGATGTGATTCTTGGGGCTGCCCTGTGCCATGTATTTACACTGAGAGACCTTTTTTTTTTTTTT